>PVJX010039501.1:0-15729 GCA_004027295.1 Dolichotis patagonum
GCTGCTTTTCCATAGCACAAACACAATAAAAACCAATAGTTCTTTCCCAAAGATAGGCTAGGTTGATATATTTATCTCATCCAGGAAAGAGTCTGCTAGTGATGTTAATAATCCCATGAGATCATGAGTTTGTAGCCACAGGCCGGTGTTTTGGAAAATAGCAAAGTTGCTGAGTACTAAAGGCAGATGTGGCAGTCAGCCTTCCTCCAGTACAGCGGGCTTTTCCAGAACTACTAGAAGCTTCCTTTAGCAGGGTGCCTTTCATATCAGGGCCCTTGGGATGTTTTCAGTTGCACTGATTTCTTTTCTGTTGTGAGGCTAAAACGATTAGGATCGAGGTGGGTCCCTGCTGCAGCTCTGTTGTGTTAAGATGCTCACTGCACTCACCTTCTTCCCTGAGGACATTCCTGGACTTTGGCTTGTCACAGGACAGTAGATTTGTCAAAATGTTTGGATGCTTCATGTAAACAGGCTAAAGTTCCATCTATACTGATAAAATTTCTTGAAAAAGATAGCCTTTAGTCAAACCCTAGGCTCTCTGGAGAAATGCTTGTTAGTGACCAGTTGCATTTTGTTTTTTGACTAAGTGAAACTACGTAAGTAACCAGAAGCAGCTTTTTTGAATTTTCATGGTCATTCTCAGGAGATTTTAATTTTTCTAGCGTAGTTTAGCTCTGAGCAGTTTCAAAAAGCACAGTGAGAGTTTTACTCTCGGTACCAAGTTCCTCATGTCACAAAGGAGTTTGGGTGGGTGGGGGCTGTGCATCAAATGTGCACATCCAAAGCCCTCTGGGGCCTCCAGCCACAGGTACTGGTCCAAAGTTTCACAGTACTCACTTGTTCTAAACACAGTTATTGACCTTACTCCTCAAGGTGAATCACACCTTATCATCCTGACCCTGTGACTGCTGGTCTCTCCGAATGTCCTTCTCTGGACAGGTGCTTTGGCCTTGCTGGTGTTCCACAGCTGCAGTTTGCATACCTGTGGGTCTCAGTCTTCTCAGTGTTCCAGATAATAAAATGGCATAGGTGTGAGCTGGGTGTTTGGCCACGCATGTTTGTGTATATAAATGTGGGACCCAAGCACATCTTTTCTGGCGCATATCTGCTTTTTGTAACCTAAGAATCTTACTTTAACCAGTTTGGCTTTTTTCAGTCCTGTGCTTTGAATGCTAGATTTCCACAAAAATAAATTCTTATTTCTTTTTATTTTCCTTGGCTTGATGATGGCTTATTACTATTATTATGATTATTATTATTATTGTATGTGTGGTAATGGGAATTAAAAAATAAGGGCCTTCACGTGGAGCTACATTCCCACCACTTTTCTAGTTTTTATTTTGAGACAGAGTCTTGCTAAGTTTCCCAGGATGGGCTCCAACTAATGATCTTCCTGCCTCAGCCTCCCAGAGTGCTGGTGTTACAGAAATGAAAAACTATGCCTGGATAATGGCTTGATTCTTAATTATTTTTTCTATTTATAGAAAAAAAGCAAAACAGAAAAAAGGGTAGGGATAATACAGAATTTTAAAAAAACAGTAATAAATCAGTAGTTGATAAATTTCATATTGTTATCTTAGAAGTAGTTGTTCAGGTTATAAAATCAAAGCATAAAAAGTGGACAATCAAACAGTGACAGTCCAAACTATTCTGTTTGATGAATTAACAAAAAACTTAGTAGTATGGTTATCTATCTTGTACACTTAAACATACATACAGTTATATCCTTTAGAGCACTTTCTTTCCATTTCATTAAGAATGCTGTTAAAGTACTCATGGTTCTGAGGAGTGGCTTTTTTTAAAATTAGAAAATGATTTGAATACAATTTTTTTCTGTCCACATACACATACACTCTGGGGCTGGGGGAGTGCTATGATTTGGATAAGCTTGTGTCCTAGGGGTTCATGGGCTGGAGGCTTGGTCCTCAGTATGGTGGTATTAAGAGGTGATAGAACCCTTCAGAGGTGGGCTCCATCTGGTGGGTGGTTAGGTCTTATGAGTAGTTCTCTCGGGATGCTGGTTAGTTCTTGTGATAGAGTGAGCTGTTCTAAAAAGAGTAATATTGGTTCCTCAATCTGTCTGGCCTCTGTCTTGCCAGATGAGCTCTCTTACATGCATTTCTGCTGTTGTGATGCCATCTGTCATGAGGCCTCACCAGAGCTGAACAAACACTAGTAGCATGCTCTTAAATCTCTAAAACTATAAGCTAAATAAATCTCCTTTCTCTGCAGAGTTTCCAGTCTCAGATAATTTGTTATAGCAACAGAAAATGGACCTAATAAGGATGGTGTGTGTCTTCTAATCTCTGAATGCAGTAGAGTAGTAGGCAGCTGGCTTTTATTTTCCTCTAAAGTTCTACACAATGAACTTTATAGGGCTTCTTGGGCTCAGGTCTTTTTCCTGCATCAGCTCATTCTTCTCTTCATGCCTCTGTAGGATAGATAATACTAGTATTCACTTTTTACAGGCAAGAAAACAGGACCAGAGATGTTGGCTTGCTTGGTTTCAGTCAGTGGATGTGCTATATACATTCAAACTGCTGAATCTAAATTAGTGTGTTTAAGTATGCTCACTGCCAGTGTATCTTTTGAATCCTTAAGAAGCCTGAATCCTCCTTTCCCCTCACCATCTGACCCTCACTTTTTGCAGGGGAGTATAAGTGGTGGTGGTGGTAAGGCTGTGCTATGAGCGCCCTCTTTCCCATCTTTCTTTGGTATCCATTGATCTCTTTCCTTGTCCAATCTCCTGCAGTTGACACTTCCTGCCACAACTCTCATCTCTCTAAATCACTCTGTTCATTCTACTTTGAATGCATCAATAATTAGTCTTCTAAGAAGGGCAAGGAGTGAGGAAATTACTTGCTGAGTATGGAATGAAACTTCAGACATTGATAGAAACTAACACAGTTGGAGAACTGGTCACTGGTGTCATGAATGTGAATCACATTTTGTAGTTCAATTTTAGATTCTTCCTCTCCACAGACTCAGCTCTTTCATAGGCCACTATTTACATTATCACTCTGTGTCAGACTCTCCAGACAACTGTACTGCAGCCAACTGCAACTTGCAGTCCAGGAAACCAAGGGCCTGATCTGGAGGATGTTAATCTTGTTTCATTTTTGCCAGAAGTCAGTCCCCCTTCTTCACCTGGTGTCACTGTACCCAGCTGACCTATTCCAGTGGCAGTTGCCTTTGAATTCTCAAATAGCCCTGAAGTAGACCATGGAAGGTGATGTTCACCAAATACTTTTCTTATCACTCTTGTTCTGAATCTTGGAGCTGCAAGTTGAGAGAAAAACTGAAAAGCAGGTTGAGATTATCTTTAGTCAACCGCATGTCCTACCTTTCTTTCTCCTTCCTTTAGCACTCATTGTTCTGTGCTGGTTTCCAGCACCTTCCCTCTGGGTTGGCCACCTAACTTTATCCTAATTAGCAATGCAATGTGTTGCTGTTTGTTTACTTATGAAAAAACTATCTCAAAGAATCATTTGAGTACAGCAAGTTACTGAGAAAGGCAGTACTGACTGGCAGGAAATACGAATATGAGCTTTCTCTCTCTGAAGAGGATATTTTCTTAGAACCAACCCTACTTTTTTGCAGGGGGAAGTGTTTCGCATCCTCCTGGGAGAAAGTCACTGTCACAGTTGGTGGTGCATTACTCTTCCTGTCACAGGAGGAAGGCTGTTTATTGCTTATGGTGAAGTTAATGGTCTGCAAGAGTGTGGTCATTTTTTTGGACTTTCATGTGCAATCCTCTGAGCCTGGTGGGAGGGGAAACCCAGGAGCCTGGAATAGAACTTGTTACCTTGCAAATCCAGTAGTCATTGTTAACCAGAGTGCATTTTGTATTGGAGATCAGTTTGATATTTGAGAAAGTTTAAAATATAAATATTTTCCAGCTTTTTGTCTTGACAGACTGAGATGATTAATGATATGTGATGTCTAAGGAGATAAAATGAGTGAGGTGAGTATGTAGGTAGTCTTTTTTTTTTTGACAGGGAACTTTTAGAAGGCATTTGAGAAACATGAATATGTTTCTTTAACTGACATTTTAGGTTTTTGTCTTTCACTCTGACTGATAAATGAGAGACCTCCCAATCTTCTCACCAAAGCATCCCTTGGGGAATAAACCAATTGTGCATTGCAATGGCCATGACTTCAGTTCAGGATTCTGATTATTTCTAAATCAAGGGCAGCTTTAGTTTCAGTTATTTCACTGTGGAAATGGAAAAATTGTGTCTGGAAAATATTTTCTCCTTTCTTATTCAATGTCCTTTTCCTTTAAAAGTGAGATTTCTTGTTTTGAAAAGAAATGACTTTTAAGCCCTACATAAAGGGAATTCTGATATTTGCAATTCTCTGACAGTTTTGCTAAAGATTAAAATCTCTAATTTGCAAGGATATTTCATTAAAGAAAGTAAGTTTTTGGAGGTACCAACTAAGTTAATGGTTATTAGCATTCTTTTTAGGTAATTACCAGCCATTTAACTATAACAACAATATCTGTTAATTTGACTGTCTTTCCCATCAAACTAGGCTATTGTTTTGAGTTAGGGAGAATACTATAATATCGTAAATATCTTTTTAAAAAATTGTTGCTTTTGAGTGGGTTAGATGAGGTTCCAAGGGTCACTGTTCTCATTTTTTGTGGTTATATCAGTTATTCTGATCTACTTTATCCCCTGAAGGTGGAAAATACTTTTGTGATTATTTTCCCAGCAAAACTAACTCTCTTATGGTAGATTTTATATATTCATTCATTAAAAAAACAAAGCTTGAAAAACTATTGGGCACTCCTATTTTGCTAGGTATTACGTTAAATGGTGAAGGAAGAAAGAGGAACTGAATACAGATCTGTCTTTAAACCATAAAGGGCCTATCCAGTGATGGCAAACCTTTTAGAGCTTTCAGTGATACAATAGCCCACTGTAGAATCAGTGTCATAGGCTCACCACTACCAGTGGGCTATTGAACAAACAAAAAGTCTCTTACAGGTTAGTAGGGGAAGTTGAAAGAGTTTTGCACTAGAATAAGGTACAGGGCATTATGGTGGTAGAAGGCTGAATCAAGGATGTTTACCCTGAGGTCACTTCCTTCTTCCCCTATTACAACTTCCTTTTTCCTTTCCAATCAGCTCCTCATGCGTCATCAATGCCCACCCTAAGCACCACCTATCGTCAAAGGTTATATATATCCCATACCCCATGTTCTGGTCACAGAAAGCCAGACCTCTATTGATTGTGGGCTCCTCCCCACGTCCTTAGAATAAAGGCCACTTTTATATTTTGTTCTTTTATTGCACTGAAAAACACTAACAGAGGTAAGACCTTCTCTTACAGAATATCGTTCCTACACAGCCTTATAGCTGTTTTTTACTTAGTTGGAGCATAGGCCCAGTTAATGGGTTTTTTGTTTGTTTGATTTTGGCTGAGTTAACTAAGAGGTTAGATGCCATCCTGTCTGATTCATCCTTGTCACTGTTAAGGAAACAGACTCAGAAAGGCTAAGCCATGTGTCCACATTCATCCAGCTAACTAGAGACAAATCAAAAGAGTTCCAATTCTTTGGAGGGCAGAAATGCCCTCCAAAGAAGCAGAATTTTCTAATTTCATCTCATACAAGCACATAGTCCTAATTTATAATCTGCCTTAACTCACTGACTGCCCACGTGAACCTTGACACTCTTAAAACTAAGGTAGAAGTTGGAGGCTTTGGACTGAGTTTATACAAAGAGATCACAGTAAGTTCTTACTGCTTTGCAAAGCCTCATTTCAAATATGTTACAATTTCACCTTTCTTTTCTTCCATTTTTAAAAGTCTTTCACTTTTGTCCCTAGAGATGAAATTGGTAAGATGATTGAAGGTGTCAGTTTCAGAGCCTGCCAGCCTTGCTACTAAAGCTAATTATTTTACAGTGTGCAAATAATATGATGAGGCAGAGGCACTGTGCACAGAAGATGGAAAGGCATCTCAGGAAATGTAAGTATTCTTGATCACTTTTTTTTCTGCTTTTAATTAAAAATCGGTTAAATTATTTCTGGTTTGAAATCAATCTTTCTCATTCAGCAGTTATTGCTGAATTCTCTGGTTTCTACTTATTCCTCTTACAGGCATCACAGTTGGTCTGATACTAGACTAATGTGTGTGAAATAGATTTCTGGCCACCAAAATACCTATACCCATTTAAGAGAATCTATTTTCTCTATACGTATGGTTCCCCAAATGTAACACAAGACCTGAATATGCAAAATACATGAGAGGCAGCTCCAAAAACATTGCAAAAGTAGAAAAGGGGAAAGTCAGTACTTTATTTATTATTTGTAACATTGCATAGAGTTTCTATTCATAGGTAGGAAAAAATCCATATGATTATGTCTTTTGTCAAAATAAATGACTAGTTTTATTTTAAAATCAATTTTTTTACATGTAAATTCTTAAACCTTTAAAATGGTATGTGAAAGAACAAAACAGGAACAAAAATAATTAACATCATTGATAAATTGCAATTATCTCATGCTTCCTTTTTTTCTCTTTTAAAATCAATTCTCTAACACTATTTCTGTTGGAGTGAGCAGTAGAGCTTAAATGAAAGCATTAAATTCAACAAAACCTTACAATTTGGAAACTTTGTATTGTAAGAACTACATTTCTTCCATGATCAAAAGTAAAGGCTATTTCAATTAGAGGAAAAGAGTGTCCAGAGAATGTTGTCAGAATATTGGTTGAATAACCATTTGTTTCTTTGTTTTAACGCAAGTAAATTCCAGGGTCTGCATGGAGGGGATGTCTCTTGCTTACATAGCTGAAATCTTCTTCCATTTGTTCTACTCCCCTTTTTTTTTTCTTCCTGTGCCCTTTTTATCAAGTGCTACTTGGAAAAGCAGAGCAATTGCACTAAGTGAGGAAAGACCAGCAGGGAAATAAGCTGATGGTTCTTCCTGTCCTGGAGAAATTTAGCAAGGGAGGATTCTGACATCACTTCCCAGCTTGGAGAAATGATAGTTTTCAGCATGTTTCTGTGATTGCTTAAGGCAAACGACTATGACACATACAGATATTTGACATTGCATATTTGGCAGTTTGGTGAGACAGATATTTAAAGTAATCATACCGTATTTTACCCATATCTTTCTTATTAATATTGTCCACAATTTATAATAATTTGAACACAATTAATGAATGATTAAGCTCTATTTTAGACTACAGTTGGGCCATTTGGATGTCTTAAGGGGTTTGTTGAAGGTTTGTATAGTGGGACAGAGATGTCTCATTCTGGCCAAGGATGCACTGACTCCACACTGTGTTTGAGTGCATGGTGAATCCCACAGCAGGAAGAAAGATGAAGCCTTCATCTTCAGGACAGGCTAGTTAATTAATAACTCCCAAACCTCTTGGCATTCCATGCCAGCTACCACATGGATGTAAAAGAGCCCATGATCTAAATGCTTTATGTTGTGAGAGGAAAAGTTTAACAAAAATATACTTAACATATTGGTATCTTTTTCTTTGAAGAAGATTTGTTGTTAGTACTCTTTTATCCACTGATCATTATAGGAAAAGTGTTAATGAACAAACACTTCTCAAGGGCCTAAAGTTTGACCAAGCTTTAAAAAAGTCTATAAAAATGTTTGAAAATTTTAATTTCTTTTTTGGTTCCCAGATCAAAATCAAAACCAAAACCAAAAAATAGTTCTGAGAGACTTTTATTAGGCAAGGAGAAGGGAATAAAGGGGAGAATAGAGGGAACTTAGGGTAGAATAATAGGTAGGAAGGATGCGATCAAAATGTTAAATGTATATATGAAAAAGAGACCTAGTAGCTTGTAAAATTAATATGCGCTAAGAAAAATCTGTTCCTAGAAGTTTAAACTCATTAGTATTTAAGTTAAATGTCCCTAGAATATAACATTATTTTAACTATTATACTACAACTCAGTCCATGAAATTGAAGTAATCTAATGAGTTCTTTTAATCTTTCAGGGTCTTAAAATTGTGTGTGTGTGTGTGTGTGTGTGTGTGTGTGTGTGTGTGTTTGTGTAAGCAGGGGATGGAGGGTTGGTTTGAGGACAGAAGGTTTTCAGTTGGGGGAAAACTTCTTGAAAATTTATGACCAAAATAAAAAATATGGTGCTCAATAATTTTCAAAGGTGGTTCTAACAATTAAATTGTTTCCTTCTGAAAAAAGACTACAATTCAACTTTCAAATTATAAACAAGATTAAATAAAAGTTGTAACATACAACCCAAACACATTTCAGAACTGGCAGGCATCATTCCCTGAGCAATGAATTAGAAAATCTATCCTTAAACGATTATAATGAGCATATGGGCAGATGTGCCTTCCTTGGAGGAAAACTGAACACACTGAAACTGTAATTCACAAAGCAAATATATTAAGGAGTTGCTTTACCTCAATTTTTTTTTTTGCTTTATAAAAGGGCCCTCTGCAAATTATGTCTTTTAAAGGGCTGCATATGCTTGCAGTATTTGTTTAGAGACCATTGTTTATCTGGAGTGCAGAGAGGATAATCAGAGAATCACAAAGCCCAAACCCACCATGTTTAAAACTCAAATAAATACTTTCCAAAACTAAACATATTACCATCCTTCCTCATCTCTTCTACTCATGTGAGCCCTCATTTTGTGCATTTCAGTTCAAGGCACTTGTGTTCACTCAGTTGTTTAGGTTTGTTTTGTTTTTTTGTGGTACTGTGGATCAAACTCACAACCTCACGCTTGCCAGGCAGGCACTTATGCCACTGAGCTAAATCCCCATGCCCTGTTGTCTAGGTTTGAAGCCTCTTTCCCATCTCTTTGACCTTCTCTTTTCACCTTCAAGTTTATTAACAAATTTTGTTACTCATGCCTCCTCTTAAGTTTTTAAACAAGATCATATTGCTATGCGTTGTTTTTAATCAATCTTATTTCCTGAAATTTTTTGGAGTGGGTCACATGCTCTAAACATTTGGTATTCATCATCCTATAATTAACCTTTATAACTGTCTTGTAATGCAGGTCACTTAGATTAGGATTCAAGGCAGAGATTAAGGATATGGAGGGTGGGGATGTGTGAACAGGCAAAAGGCTAACATTTACTGAATACTAGTTATGATTCTGGCACTCTGCTAAGTGCTGCATGTACATTATCTGGTTTAATCCTTACAGTTAACTTTGAAATATGAATTACATTCATTTTAACCAATGAGGACTGAGGTCCAGGACTGAAGACATCGGCAGAAGGCTTCACAGGCAGCAGAAGGTAAAGTTGGAGCCTGGAGCCAGGCTGGGCTCTCATCATTGCATCATTTTTCCTTCACTATATTTTCTGGCAAACAACCAATGCTTAAATTTTAATTCTGGATTCCAAATGTCTTTCCACTAGTATATCCTTTCAAGCTCCTAATATATGGCAATGATTAATAGAACATATGTTTCTAATTAGTAGCTGTTCCATTAATAAATAACTATCCAGCATAAGGCATTTTGAAGTGACTGTTTGTTTTAATCTGTCAAAATACTTCTTAGTTCCTTGCTAAGGAATCTTCCACAAAGAGCCCTAATAACTCCCCCTGAGATCATAGTTCCTTACCCTTAATGGACCATCAGTGAATTTTCCACGGAATTTTTAAGTACAGGTGTTACAAACACAGAGGTACAGCCAAAGCTGAGTAGCTTGGATGTTTTCCTTATAGATCATGATACTGAATTTCTTTACAGAATAATTCATAACTGTAGACAACATTAGCAGAGTGGAGAACTCACTGATAGTAGAATTCATACAGCATAAGTATAGACAGGAGTAGGTAAATAGCAAAAATGTGGTTAGTTTACCATAGGTGCTCAAAAATAGATTTGCTACTTATATTCAGTTTATTATGCATTTTAGGTGTATTGAAAAGAGCACACACACATTAAAAGACTCTCAAATGTTTAGAGAAACTTGAATTAGGGGGAAAATTTACCCCCTGTTGTGAGTCAGGGAAAGAGTCCTTGCTTTTGGGAATCTGGAGCTCTGTACCGCCTTTGCTGTTAAGTCAACAACAAAAGAGGATGATTCTCAAGTTCCTTTGGGTAAGTACAAGGCATTGAGATTCTTCATGGCCCTTCAGCTCTCCTATCCCAATGTACAACAAGATTCAAATTTGTTGCGACAGTTCTCTTCACCTCATAAAGAGAAAGATAATAATTCATTTCTTTCCATATTCATGAAGATTAATGTCATAACAGTGCTCAGTTTTCACACTCGTTCTCTTTATGAACTGCAACCCCAGAAGTTGTGCTGTGCTGTCTTCCTGGAAAAACAAATGACTTTCATGCATAATGAGGCTCATATCTTGCTAATCTGTCTTGTATAAACCAACTCCCTAAGGTATAACAATCATTTTTAACTACACATTTGTTTAGATTTTTTGACATGCGACTGTAGTCATTTCAAAAGAGGCTTATGCTTTTATAATTCTGGAATATGACAGTGATTTGTTGTTACTACTTTTCCAGAAATGATTCCATCTATTTGCAAAACCACAGGTGAACTGAATCACCTTAAATAATATAAATAGGTATCATGAATAAAACAAAAATTCAACTGCCCCTTAAAACATGCCTTATTTTCTAGTAAATTTATGTTTGTAAGCCAATTAAGATATGAGGCCAAAATTCACTTATAACCTCAGAAAAGAGCTAAGAAAGTATTGCAGCTAGGAGAGTAGGCTCTGGCACCTAAGTGCAATTTCCTTTCCAGCCCCTGTTTCACTTCTTCTATTCTGGTCTTCATGCTGGATCAGTGAAGCTCTCTGTGGGGGAGCAAATAAAGTGCTCAAGTCCCAGGTAACCTGGCTGAGGCTGCTTCATAGGACACTTCTGAAGAAATTTTGCTTGTGAGGCACAAAATTGGATCCATAACAAAACAAGTCACTAAGGGGGAAACAAAAGCCAGAGATTTATAGAGCAAACTAAAGTGTCTGAAATTCTTATGAAGGGAAAATACTTCAAGGTTGCACGAAGCAAGAAGTAGAAGAGTGGACCAAACAAAAAGTTTAAAGTACAACTTTATCTTACTTGCTGTTTAAAATAATTCAATCCTTTCAAACTGTGGCCAACCAAAAATAAAAGGATCTCTTTAGGAAGATGAGCCAGTAGTAATTCTACTCCTGTACTACTGTGATGCTTGTTGGATCTATCATAGCCTTTCTGCCCTACTCTACCAGGGCTGACTTCTTTTCATCTTAAACCCTTGCATTCTCCCTAATTTTCCTATTTTGCAGAATCCTCCTCCCGTCACTCACAGTGTTTCTTTACCAGCTCCCCTTCCACGCTTGCCATTCTGTTCTTCATGCTGGATCAGTGAAGCTCTCTGTGAGGGAGCAAATAAAAGTGCTCAAGCCCCAGGTAACCTGGCTGAGGCTGCTTCATAGGACACTTCTGAAGAAACTCACCATGAACATTAGTCATATTCTATAGTTTCATCAAAGATCTTTATTTCCCTTTGCCTTAAGATTCTGCCTGCACAGCAGTGTGCTACTTACTTAGAGAATGTGCTTGCGCTGTCTCCTCATGAGTACAAGATGCAGTCCGCAGGGTTGAGGAGCAGACAAAAATGACTCCCAGAAACTTAGCTCAAGAAACCTTCTCTGAACATTTCTTTGACCTCACCAAGAAGAGGAATAGTAAGAGTCAATATTTTTTAAGGACCTTATGGCGTCCCAACCACCCAATTTAAATCACAAAGTAATCGAATCTTTACGATGGTTTCATGTTTCCGTTTGATAGATGGGGACTCTGCACTCTGGAGTGCAGAGAAATGAAGAAATATGATCAATCTCACAGAGTTGTTAAGAGGTAGGGTTTGGATTAGTGGGGATGGTGGTTTAGATTCCACCTTTCCTCTGTGCCTTAGTTGTTAGGCTTAACTCTTGACTTCGTCCTTGAACTCTTCTAAGTTTTGGTGACCCAGCTTTTGACTGAACTTTTTGGCTCATGGTATTCCATGTACCTTTAGACTCACTTTCAGATTATTCCATTGGCTTGATGATAAAGGGCTCTCTATAGCTAAAAGTAAAAATAATCCTTTCCCCTTCCTCTCTTCTTCCTTAGCTTATTATTATTGCCTGACCGCAACCATAAAAAAGAGAAAGTTTGGCTAGGATGCAGTGATTCTCCATGTCTACTGGCAAGAGTATGGCTTCAAATTTGAATCAGATGACTTAAGGCTGAAGTTAAGAGTTCATGTAGAAACTACTTTGTTGAGTGGAAGCACCATGAAGGCAGGCATCATTTCAGTTTTACCTCTATACATCCATCACTGGATTAGCACATTGCACATCCTGAATGCTGAATAAACATTTATTGAATCAAAACATCACCTAATGCCTGAATAGGAGGAGACAATGGCATTGGATAGAGCACATAACAGGGTGTCAAAGTAGGACCTCTCAGATATTTAATCCCCATCCTTTAGACATTGGACCTTTGGTTGCTGAATAGCAGCAAAAGAGTGGGGACAACTGTCAGATGATATTGATAGGACCCTGATAGGCTTTCTGTTCTTCTTGGGTCTTGTTCAGAAGCTGAGAGCAAACTAGTTTGTGAGAAGATTCAGCAGAGACTTAAAAAAGATAAAGCTTAGAAGATCAATCCAAATTCCACTGTCTGCTGTGTTGGAAGCAAAAGTCTCAGGAAGGTCTTCTGCTGCAGTTTTTTTTATCTTCTCTGCAGCTCATTTCTGGGCAAGGTTAACCATTTGCTTCAGCTTTTTAAGTATGGCTGACTCTGCACACAGCACAACAGATTAGCTTTAGTGTGCCTGTGCCATTACTTTCATAACTCACTGAGCAAAGCATTGTTTGAGTATTTTTCTTAATCAGCTTCTCTCAAGTGCTATTTAGAGTCCTTCCTCCTACCAATCTTTGCAGTCAGTGGCTGTTCTCACTCTCTTGCCCAGATATAATGCCTTACTTCATATTTATATCCTCAGTTCCCAGACCAGTGCCTAATGTGGAGCTGATAGTCAAGAAATGTTTGCCAAGTGAATGTGACAGGAGAAAAAAAAGTCCTAAAATTTATATGGAACCAGAAGAGACCCAGGATTGCCATTGCAAAGTGAGAGCAAAGAGCTAAGTGGGAGCCATTACAGTTCTCAACTTGAAGTTTTATCACAAAGCTACAGTAATAAAACCAGCATCGTGCTGGCACAAAAATAGACATGAGAATCAATGGAACAGAACAGAGGAAACAGAAACAACCCCAATCACATTCAATTATTTGATCTTTGGTAAATGGGCCAAAAACACACACTGGAGGAAAGATAACTTTGTTAATAAATACTGTTGAGAAGACTGGCTACTCACATGCAGAAGATTGAATATAGACTCATATCTCTCAGCATGTACCAAATTAAATTAAAATGGATCAAAGAACTAAATGTTAAAACATCAACACAACCTGCTGGAAGATAAAATTCTTGAAGTCATAGGTATAGGCAAGGGTTTTCTGAACAGAACTCTGGCTGCATATGAAATTACACCAGGAATCAACAAATAGGATTATGTCAAATTAAAAAGCTTCCACACAACAAAAGAAACAAACTACTGAGTAAAAAGACAACCTATGTAATGAGAGAAAATTGCTTGCTTTTGCCAGCTATTCCTCAGACATATAACTAATATCTAGAATATGTAAAGAACTAAAAAATTAGACTCCTCTAAAATAAAACACCTAATCAAGGAATGGGCAAATGAAATGAATAGACACTACACAGAAAAATAGCTATTATATATATATTATATACATACAAATGGTTATTATATACATAAAGAAATGTTTAATATTTCTCACCATTAGAAAAATAAAAATTAAAATAACACTGAAATTCCATCTTACCCCTGAAATAATGGGCATCTCCAAGAAATCTGATAACAATAAATGTGGGCAAGGTTGAGAGGGAAAAAAGGGCACATTGTTTCACATTGTTGGTGAAAGTATGAATTGGTACATTGGATAACTATGGATATCAGTTGGAGATTCTTCAAAAAACTAAAACTAGAGTTTCCATTTGGCCTGGCTGTGCCCCTTCTAGGTATTTTCCCAAAAGAGCTAAAAGCACCATACCACAGTGATACACGCATACTAATATTTATACAATACAATTCATAATAGCTCATCTTGGAAACTGCCTACACATCAATCAACAGGTGAATTGATAAAAAAATTAACATACAATGAAGTACTACTTAGCTATCAAGAAAGATAAATTTGAGACATTTGTAGGAAAACTGATGTGCTTATAATATTAGGTGAAATAAATCAGACACAAATTTAAATATCACTTCACTTCTTTTATATGAGAAACCCAAATTATAAATAAATAGCAAAATAAATAAGACAATATAGGAAGTAGGGAGATAAGTAGGGAGAGGAGGGAAAAGCAATAAAAGAATTAAAATGTGTTATGTACACGTACCAGTCCACACAAGGAGTGTAGACGTTGCGTGCAGCAAACATGCACTAATAAAAAAAAGCCCAAGTGAGTAAAATAATGCACATGAGACATATGAACAAGCATCTGTTAATAGGGTTAATAGGGGAAGTACTCAGTGCTTTGTGGTTCTCACAACAACTTTGCATGCAAGTGTCTATCTTCTCAATTTAAAATCCATTCTCTGTTTTGTATTTTCTAAATTGGGTTCTTAAGACTTTCCTTTTATCTTATTTACATGGATATGTTTTGTGTTTGAGTAAAGGAGATATTTAAGATTTTGACAAACATTTCAAAAAATCTCACTGAAAATTTTTAAGTGAATACTGGAGTTTTAAAGTTTCATCCCAAGAAATAAAAAAAAAACTTGATATTGTGTGAATAAGTAGAATGGGTTGCCTTACTTCTCTCAAAAATAAAAATAATAAGTTTTAGTTGAGTCTTATTTTCTAGATTTCTAATGTTGAAATTATTAGGGTAAATATTAACTTATCAGTGTGCATTTTAAAAGTTAAGTCAGTGTGGATAATAAATTTAAATGATTAAATTGCATATTTGCATTTGAAGTCTACTCTTGCATATGAATAAGAACAGGTAATTGAAATGCCCCCCAAATCTACAGATCTAATTCTAACTGTTTCTTTCATTAACTCCCATGAAGCTTTTCTAGCAAGTTGCACATAAGCAGAATGGACTAATTTGACTGACTGCTCTGTCTACTTCTCTGTTTATCTTCCCAAGGAAGTCCTGGCCTTTAGAGCTTTGGCCAAATTCTTGGCAGCAGCATCCACAGATGGGCAGAGATTGTAGATAATTGACAGATATCCCAGTCAGCTCTTGGAAGAATTGACAGTAAGCTGTAAGAAATCTAGTTTCTAACTTTGGCACAAATAATACTGCCCATCAACTCTTTGTTTGTCCTGTCTCTCAGAAACAGTCCCAATGTTAGGATTCTTTTTTCTGTTTCATTAAAAATAACCAAATAAAGAACAGACATTTATCCTTTTTGGTCCCAAATATCTTGCACTTCATCCAGATAAATGAAAATCTTTTTTTCTCTCTTTTTTTTTTTAATTTAAAAGAGAATAAAACAAAAGGGGGCAGTACAGAGCAGATCAGAAGAGGACAACATAGGCAACACAGTACTTTACATTAAGTCAACTGGACATCAACAGTATCTAACACCATATCTCTTACTCTGCTATAGTTGAGCATAGTTTCAATTACAATAATATCAAACATAACACAATAGTATAAA
>PVJX010039502.1:0-15701 GCA_004027295.1 Dolichotis patagonum
GCCTGAGTTTTTTTTTTTTTTTTTTAGCAGTTTACAGTTGTAAAGCTATAAGAATATTTGGATGATAACTCATGTCACACCATCATGCATCCTTCAAGAGGTCCAAGCTGACCACAAATAAAATATGAGTAGAAGCAAAACTGTCTTTTTGGTGTTGAGGTAGATGTATACCTTAGTAATACAGGAGCAGTTGTGTGTGTGGGCTTCTTTGTAATAAAAGCCAGGGTTTGGAGTATGGTTGGTTTGAAACACTGAAGGAAGCCAGATTTACTGTTACTGAAAAACACAATAAAATTGTTAAAAGACCCAGTTTCAGAAAAATAACTTTTTAAAAAAATAAAAATCGACAAAAACTTGTTCAACTTGTTGGAGAATCAAGGAATAAGAGATTTTAATGGTACTGCCAAAATAGAATTTCTGTTAAATTTGAGTTTAAGACACTGGCATAGTGTAGAAAGATCAGCATGTTAATTATACCTTGGACCAAGAGCTACTTGTCACCCCTGCTCCTGAAAATGTTCCCGTGGGGTCCTGTGGAACCCTGAAGAAGTCAGCCCACACAGATCAGGGATGTAAAATCAGAATACGTGCATGGCAGGCAACGGCCGAAAGCTGATGTTGGTCAAACAATTTGAATGCTTTAGATAGAAAATACAGGATGCATTTATGTGTGCTTCCATAGCTAGTATTCAGGATCTAATTAAATTTTGAATAAAAGAAAAGCAAATTCAGAACTGACTCATTTATGGTGAGTAATCAATAGCACAATTAGACTTTTTGTCTTGGTTCACTTTTTGTCATCTTGAATGGCATCTTGTAGAACTGTATTGATTTTTTCCTCCATTTTTTTTGTCCTTGATGATAAATATGTACTTACTGTATACTATTTATAGATAAAAGTCAATGCAAACTAGAATTCTGAGGTTTGATAAGTGAGTCTGTACTGAGGATTTTAATGCTACTCATCAATAATTTGGTGGAAAGATAGTATCAAGTTGATGTTTATAACCTTTGTGAACAAATAAAAAATTCTTCAGAGACTTGTACACTGTTTCACTGGAGAACTTTTTTGGAATTTTGTCCTGGTGAAGCCCTTTTCCATCCTCGGTTCCTTGGTACTTTATCATGACACTCTTTGATCCAGCAGATTTTCAAGAGTTGCCCATTTCTTGCAGAAATTTCAGTATTAGCAGATTAAGTGAGGTGCCAGCTGTGAAACACAGCTCTCAAAAACTGGATATTTTTTTGTTTTTGTTTTTTAAATAGCAAAACTTGTCATGCAAACGAATTAATTCTGGAAAGAAAACAGTCACAGCAATTTGCTAGATTCCTTTTCTAATCCTCAAATAGCCAAGTTAAAGCCAAGATTACCATCAGTGGAAAAAAAGATAATCTGAAAACCTCTGAATGTTTAATGGTCAATCAAAAAGGGCTTTGGAGTAACCAGGAGCTTAGATATCTGCAATCAGTTGGACTATGATCACAGCAGTGGTTGGGAATTCAAAATCTGTGATTGTTTTTGACTCTGTGAGAAAGGGGATCTTCTCTTTGGAGGCAAATTTAATGATTAAACAGGATTGTGAATGTGAAAGCATAAGATAAATATAAGATAATTTGGTAAGGTATTCATTGACAGTTATAATTATTTTTTGCTTTTCATTTACAAGTATCCTGGACTTTGAGAATGACTCACTTGTGTGAAGTTAACCAATTTGAAAGTGGCAGAGATCTCACTCTAAGTCTCTTAATTTCAGCATCTGACAAAATGTCAGGGCTTAATTGGGACCATAACATAGTCACGACAGATACAGGGTCCCCATTTTCGTGAAACTTCAGTCTCTAAAGCGAGTGCTTTCCCAAACAATCTCTATTTTCTTTTTTCTCTGACCAGAGGAAATGATTTCGCTGTGAAAGCTGTATTTGACTTTTATAAAACCCTAGATGTGTTTTCTGGTGAAGGGTCACTACGCAACTCTTTAAGTGATTTCTCTGTTGGCAGAAGTGCCTTCAGTAAATGCTTCCTGAATTTCCTGACAATGATATTTATTAGGGCTGGGGATATAACTCTGTGGCACAGTGCCTGCCTGGCAAGCGCAAGGTCGTGTGTTCAATTCCTAGTATAAAAAAAAAGAAAAAACCAAAACAATGGTATTTATTAATCTTTATCATGCAGACAGGTTGAAATGTGTTATTAACCAGAGGTTTCTTACACAAGAGCTTGGTTGGAGACAGGGCCACACGGAAGACATTCCCTGCATACCAGAGGTCTCAGACAGACAGAAGGACCCCTGCCTGTGGCGCCAAGGGGAACAGTGGAGTGGAGCTCTGGGGTGTGCAGAAAAGAGAGCAGTGAAGTCTGTTCAGTGGGACAGGAAGGCTTCAAGTTGAAGGTGACCTTGAGAGCTGAGCCTTGAAAGGAGAGCATAAGTTCAGTTGATAAATAGAAAAAGCTTTCTATGAAGAAGGGACAGTATGAAAGAAAGCATGGAGACAGAGAAAGCTGGCCTCTTTGCAACAGTGTAGATCCTTCCATGTTTTCTAAAACATGAGCATGCGTAAGAATCATCTTGAGAGCATTTTAAAAATACATTACTGTATGTCTCCTCAGAGTCTCCGGGGTAAAGCTGGAGATTTTATATTTTGACAAGTTTCTAGGTGATTCTAAGCTGACAGTAAGGGAACCATACTTTGAGAATCACTGGGACAGAGTACAGGGTTACATGAGATAGATGAACCAAAAAAAAAAAAAAGTTTGAAACTTTACTAGCTTTGCAAAATTGACATTTTTGTTATTGTTGTTTTTAAAATTAGTCCCATTTGCTAAGTAGTTGCTGCCCAGTACCCAATTTCTTATATCCTCCCCCTCAATTATCTGCTTTTTAGCCAGCTAGTCATTTCATCTTGGAATGAATACCTGAATAGCCAGTATCAGCCTAGTAGACCCAAATCAATTTGGGAGTTGACCCAAATCAGGTATGAATGACTAGTATGGTCAAAGGATATATATTTAAGTTCTGTTTATATATATATATATATATATATATATATATATAAATATTATACTTCAAGAAATATTTTTGAAATAACCTGCAAGCTCTGAGCTAAGAATGAGGGCTTAAACAACTACAGAAAATTCCTTTCCTGCCCTCACAAAACTTGCAGTCTTCTTGGAAAGTTCAAGTGCATGCATTTGTGGCTCCAGAACAGGACAGCTGGTGCTAAGTGTGTTTTTAGAATGTATAAAAATCAGATATGTGGAAAAATCACATTCCATTACAATAGTTATGGTAGGCAAGGCATAGCTGAGGGGAAGGATTTATGCCAGTGGAGGTGAAATGTGTGCTGAAGCTACCTGTTTGTTTTCAGTAAAAGCTCTAAAAGGTTTGTCATCACTGATTATGCTATCCTTCTGATGTTTTATGCATCTTTGTAAGCCATCTGAAATGAGGAGCATAAAGAAAATAATTGAGGGGCCTAGGGTTTAGCTCAGTGGCACAAGCGCCAGGTTGGCAACTGCAAGGTTGTGAGTTCAGTCCCCAGTACCAAAAAAAAAAAAAAAAAAAAAAATTGAGGCATTTGAAGTGGGCATAAAAGATATAGACAGGTGCTTATCAAGTAAAGATTGATCAAGTGGAAATATATTATTTTTTGTTCTGTAACAAAATGCCTGAGTCGGAGTACTTTATAAAGAAGAGAGGTTTATATAGCTCATAGTTGTGGAAGATGAAAGTCCTAGATTGAGCAGCCTCTGGTGAAGGCCCCTAAGGGCTGTGCCACAACATGGCAAGAAATGGTCATGTGCAAAGGGGTTAAACATGTGGGGTGGCCTCATTTTCTAACAACCCACTTGTGGGAGAACTAATTCACAAACGAAACTAGTTTCCTCATAACCTCATACCTTTGATTATCCTCACTCTTAAATGTTCTGCTAGTTCAGTACTGCCACCTTGGAGACTAGACTTCTGGCACATATCCATTGATGGCATTGAGTAATGGGGAGAGGATTCCGGACAAAAGGGAAGCTCAAACTGAGGTTGGTGGGAAGACAGGAAAATGCAGGTTTAGTCAGTGATGTGAACTTTGGTTTGTTTGGGGATGTACAGGGATGTACATATGAAAGCATATTAGGACCAAATTGTGGAATGTCTTAGAAGATAAAGTTGTGGGATTTGGACTTTATTCTGTAGATAATGTTGAGTCATAGGTTTATCCTGTGATTTAGTTACAAGCTTACCTCTGGTTTACTTTGCTTGCTGGTTGCTTCCACTCCCAAAAAAAACACAAAAGAGGAGGTTCCCTGTTTCTCATAGTGCACTGATCCGTGGTTAATATTGTCTGCAATGCTTTTTTCTGGGTCTCATCTTCATATACATATATCAACTACATTAGAGGCTTGTAAACATTAGTTACTAGAAGCTTCTAAATTTTTCAGCAATACATAAAATATAAAAGCACAACCAGTTGATTTCTAGGACACAAGTTCCAGAGATAAAAATAAATAAATCCCTAAGACTAGTGATTCCTGTAGTTATTTAGAATGGGTGTAGGAGACATGGCATTTAAAAGTTAAAACTAGAGGGCCGGGAATTTAGCTCAGTGACTTAAGCACCTGCCTGGCAAGCTTGAGGTCGTGAGTTCGATCCCCGGTACAAAAAAAAAAAGTTAAAACTAGAGTATGGGGTCTAAGCAGTTGCTGTCGAGTGATAAAAGATTCCATGGTGAAAGGTACAGATTAACAGCAATGTGTCCTTTCAGAGCTGTCTACTCCTTTTATAGAGGAAAAAGTTGTGTCTGGGGAATTGAGGGCACTAAGGCTAGAATGGGCCTTTCCATTCATCTCTTGGGAGCGGAGAGGGGGAGACATTTGTGTCTCACTGGAGGTTTTGAGAATCTTCCCTGTATATCTGCCAGAACTGACCTGCTGAGGAGCTACAGTGAGTTAAGAAAAGGGTAGTTTCTAAAATCAAGAATTGTCATCCTGGTGTTGCTATATGCTAGAGACTGGTACACGAGAGACAGCTTAATGAGTGTGTGGGTTTGGGCAGATTGACTTACCTCTTGCCCAAGACCAAACCTGAGAGGATCTCTGGGTGTTTGGTCCTTTTTAAGCACTCAGTTTATCTAAACCTTGCTTGTTTCTTTTTTTCTTTTTTCTATGGATTAAACAAATGTGTGAATTGAAAAATACCATGCAAATTTTAGTCAACAATTTTCTAGTGCTACATTCTATTGTCTCGTTAGTTCTTGGGGCTGTTTGGCAGGGTTTATCATTTTTCACTTGTGCCCCTATTCTTTATACATAGTAACCTTGCAAGTTGCTGAATGGGAGAAAACAATGAATTAATGAGTGGATGAATCTACACTTATCCATACTCTCAGTCTGCCCATGTACCTATAATACTTTCTAGGTTTTTGTTCATAATGACTTAAGGTCATGGTGCCTTATTTTTAACTATGGTAGTTCCCCCTTATCTGTGGTCTTGCTTTCTGTGGTTTCAGTTACTCTTGAATGTACTTTTGTACTCTAAATGTAATACAAAAATGTGACATGGAAAATTCCAGATAATTAATCATGTTTTTTCCCCCCCATTAAGACAGGGTCTTGCTTTGTAGTCCAGGCCAGCCTTGAACTGGCTAAGTAGTCCATAATAGTACTAAACTCAAAATCCTCCTGCCCCAAATGCTGGAATTATAGGCATGTACCACCACACCTGGCAAATAATAAATTTTAAATTGCACGGCATTGTGAGTGTTATTTGAACACAAATACTTCAGTACCTTGAAAGGTGATAACCAAGATGACTACTGAGTGACTAATAGGTGGGTAATGCATACAGCAGCGATATTCTGGACAAAGGGATGACTCAAATTATGGGACAAAGTTGAGTGTTACAGTGTTTCACCTTGCTATTCAGAACGGCGTCTGGGATATTGGTGGACAAGATCCGTAGTAGCCTAATACTGTGTCGTAATGCCTGTGTCTGTTCACTTCATGTCATCTCATCAGACAGGTATTGTACCAACTCATTTCATCACAAGGAGTTGAAAACAGGACATAAGAGAGTTAAACTATACCATATAACTTACAGCATAATTTTTCTATTTTATTAGTTTACTAGTTATTATTATTGATCTCTTGTAGTGCCTAATTTATAAATTAAACTGTTATGATAGGTATATATGAGATGTGATTAAAATTAATGAGGGTTATTTAAGTTAAAAATGTTATTATGGTAAAAGACACTTGAATCCCCCTCAAAACACTGCTCTTTTGTGAGCGTCTTTACAAAATGTGATTTAAAAAAATTTGGCGATGCTGCCACCATTGATAAGTGCCACTGACGGTATGTTCTCATCCATCTTGTTCACCGGACCTGGTACCGTGTGACTTCTGGCTCATCCTCAAAATCAGAATGACCAAGAAAGGTAAATATTTTGCATCAATTCAAGACATTGAGGTAGCCACAGCAATGCAACTAAAAAACACCCTGGAAAGAGGACTTCCAGAACTGCTTCAGAAAATGGCAAAAATTGGGCTGGGGATTTAGCTCAGTGGTGTAAGCACCCGCCCGGCAAGTGCAAGATCACGAGTTCAATCCCCGGTACCAAAAAACAAAAAAAACAAAAAAACCCCAACAACAGAAAATGGCAAAAATTATGAGATAAGCCAAGTGTGGTGGTACATACCTGTAATCTCAGCACTTCAGAGGCTGAGGCAAGAGGATTACAAATTCAAGGCCGCCCTCGGCTACATAGTGAGTTCAAGGCCAACCTGAACTGTGAAGTGAGACCCTGACTCAAACAAAACAAAACAAAACAAAACAAAACAAAACAGATATATGTGTTCAGAATGAGGAGGAGTATTTTGAGGGGGTTTAATGACAACATGCCTTATAAAATATTCACTGTGTTTTTTTTATCATGCCTTATATGTATCAGAAAAATATATGTAAATATATATATACATATATATATATATATATATATGTATATACAGTACTAGTGATGATTTCAGGTATCCACTGGGAGGTCTTAGAATGTATTCTGCTTGGTTAAGTGAGACAACTCCCAGATCTATGTTTTGTTGGTAGTAAATATTGAAGCTACTCTAGCCATTTCTAAGAATTAATAGATACTTGAACTAAAAATATTTAGGATTATTGTTTCACATGCACTCCAGGTTAATTCTAGAATGAATAAAATAATGTGCAAAAATTATGCTTTCCCTGTAGGTAGTGCTTGCAATACTGTCACCTCTATAATAAACTGAAACATACAAATTGAGGTTGTGAGAGCTGGCTGTAGTGGGACACACCTGTAGTCACAGTTATTAGGAAGGAGGCCTAGACAGGAAGATCACCTGGACCCAGGAGTTCAAGGGTCCCCTAAAAAGAGAAAAAGAAAAAAGCAAAGTGAGTAGGAAAATAGCTTACAGAGATGCTCAAAGATATGTTTATGAATGATGTAATTTAGATACCTATTCGGATGTTTGGATACCTGTTAAATGAAAGAAGGACCAACACTTAGTTATCCTACCTGGTATTTTATAGCTTCTTTAATGTTAACAATTTAGTTACTTCATGAAATATTATTTAACATGGGAAAATTAATTTCTTTAATCCTGAATAAAGTAATTTTGTTTTTTAAAACTAATATATTTCTTGTCAGTATACGTCTAGAATATGGAGGATGAAAAAATGAAATTTTGTAACTATTTTATGTTATGCTGTCTTTATGTGGTGTGTATTGTGCTGTGGGAGACTAAGCTCTCATTGAATTATAGCTTCAAGATTAGCGTTAGATTGCTTTTTTGACCTGCACAATAAGTAAAGGAGAATTGAAAACATTACAATTTTCTAGTAATTCAGAGGAAGTTATTATATTCTGAAGCAATGTACAAAAGAGGTGATAATAATCATTTTTTGTAATTTAATTTATTAAGTATTAGTAGGTATATTCTGCATCATATTAGTAAGTATTAGTAGATATATTCTGCATCATGTTTCATATCTTGGGCACATTGATGGGAAGCCATATATTATATATGTTACTCATTTAATCTAAAAAGGATACTGAGATTCATTCAAAACTTCTATATGCACGGTTTTTTTTCATTATATTCTGAGGGCACTACAAGAAGGGTATTATAAAATTAAGCAGCAAGAATTTTCAGGGAAATTACAGTTTCATATTAGCAAGGCATTGTCAAAACATTTGCCTCCAAGAGTCTTAAATGGTGTTTTACCATTGTTTTTTGGTACATATGGCTGTTTTCTAAGTAAAAATTTTATGAGGTATAATACCATACAGTTTATCCATTTAAGCTATAAAGTTAATATTTTATTTTCATCATTTTGTGTACTGCTGTGTACATTTGTGAAGTTGTTTTGGGGGCATCTGTTTTCATTTCTCCTGGGTATATACAATACTTTGAAGTAGAACTGCCAAATCACATGGTAGCTCTGCATTTCAAGAAATTAACTGCCAAACTGTTTCCAAATTGGCTATTTTATATTCCTACCAGCAGTATATGAAGGTTTCTGTTTCTCCACATCCTCACCAGAGTTTATTATATTATTGTTTTTTTTGAGGGGCAGTAGTGGTGTTTGAACCACTGAACTTAAGGTCTTTGTACTGATCTACATATTTGTTACGGTTTGTGTCTAGAGGTCCCCTCAAAGCCTCATGTGGTATATTAAGTACTTCTACTTAGGGCAGTTCTAGGAATCCTTACAAATGCTTTGGGAAGAAGGAGGGAACTGAGGCCTAGAGAGGCTGTGGTATTGGCCTGTCTCACATAGTTTGTCAGAAGTTCTGAGATTTTCATCCAGAGCTGTGGAAGCTTATGCTTTGCTGCCTGCCAGGCTCTGCAGTGTCCAGTGGTTTTAAATTAGGGATGTATTAAAGAACACCGGTACAAGTCCTTTTTTTTACTACATATTTTTACTATCAGCCACAGGAGATAGTATTTCTCTATGTTCCCAGACCTCCTAAAAACCTTTTGTCCAATTAGCAGCATTTGTTTTTTTGATTGTTAACAAAGGAGAATTCAACCAGCTTTGCCTTAGGCTTTACACCATACTGTTTGTAACTATGGCCACATTTCTCCTGAAAATGAAGCATGGGAATCATAAAGCAGGAAAGGAACTGGAGAAGAACATCATGTTCCCCCAGGCTCTTGTGTACATCAATGGTTCCGTTGCTCAAAGTATATCTCAGGTAACTTGCCAGTTTTTTTTTTTTTTTTTTTGATCAACACATGAATGGTATAGGGAATTTGGTTATAAATATCTGTTTTTGAATAGGGGTAGGTGTGTTAGGTGTGGTAATAATCTGTCAATGTGCTTGAAATAAAAAATTGCTCAGATCACTGAGGAAGATCTGGATAATTTACCATTTTATTCAGCTAATTGTTATACATTGCCCACACTGGTTGATCACAGCCTGATACAAGGTTTCTTTCTATATTACCAGGAGAGCAAACATTCTACAAAGTATATATAGTTGGGGTAAAGTATATATAGTCTGTGCTGCAGTTACAAATTAACCCTAAGATTGCCACTGATTTTTTTTATTAGTATATGTTTGTAGTATATAATGTCTGCATTCTTTGTGTAGGGTTGGTGCAGGTTCACGATACATTTTAGTGCCTTTTCTCATCTCCTTTCCCTCCTCACCTCCCCTCTTCACCATCCTTTGGTCTCTTTCCTTTTTTTGGTACATGTTTGCAGCACACAATGTTTATATTGCCTGTGTGGAATTGATGAATATACACCAACCGTCCTGGTTCCTTCTTTTATCCTGTACTACTCCTCCCTTCTCTCATTTCTTTCTTTCTTTCTTTCTTTTTTTTTTTTTTTTTGGTACTGGGTATCAAACTCACAACCTCATGCTTAACAGGCATGCTTATGCCACTGAGCTGAATCCCCAGCCCTTCCCTCATCTCTTTCTCCCCTTCGAGAAAGATCTAGATTTCTACTTCCTAATTTATCTTTTATTTTATTTTATGCGTTATTTATAAATTGTCACAGCAGGGGAAGGGGAACTGGAGAATCACATACCAGCTCTGAAATGCTTTGGCCTAGAGTAACAGGAATTCCTTCCCATAGCCCATCGGCCAGAACTAATCACATGACCCTGCTTACCTTGAGGGGGTTTGAATGAGGGGAGCAGAGGGACATTCAGTGAATGAGAAAGCTCCTTTGCACCACCTTTAAAACAAGACTGTTAGTTTGCGGAAACAAGTGAACAAACAGAGCAACAAAACCCTTTCAGTAAAGATAAACCTTCTACAGTAATGATAGAAACAGTATTGGAATAGTGATAATTACTAGTAAATTAAAGTGAGTTTTGCCATAATTTACGTATGGCTGATTCAGCAACTTGATTTCCATTTGTGGATATGACGACTTCTTCCAAGGGAATAAATAACAAAAGGGTTTCCTGCTTTTGCACTGTAATTCATCAAGTGGCAGTGCTGATGCACAAAGCTTGTAATTGGTACCTTAGTTCACAAACTTTGTTCTATGATTCTGGAAAACAGCCACATTTGTGTTTGTGTGGGCAAGATGGCTGTGATCATGTTTGTCTTTTGGTATAAAGTTTGCAAATGAAAAAAATTTTGTCAGATGCTTCTGTTTGCAAACAGAAGCATTTGTGACCAAGGTATCACTGTATTTAGTGAGTGTTCCCTATGTGCTAGGCTCTTCTAAATGTTTTACATGAATTAATTTAGAATGAGTATTGCAATTTCATCTCCATGTTAAATATTGTTCACTTCTATTAACTTCCCTTATTTAAAATGGTGTCTGGATTTACTTAACATCATGCTAATAGCATCCCTCTGTGACTAGCTTGTGACTATATTGCCTTAAAAATGAGTTCTTCCCTTTGGTTGAACGTGACAGTGGAGACTGCTATAGCTATCATATAGAGTACAATGAGATGGTCATTTGAGGGCATACTTACATGGCTGCAATTTAAGACTGTAAACCTTTCAGCTTTTAAAAATTAGTGGTGATAAGTAAGCCTACACAATTTTTTCCTCTAAATGTTTTCTCTAAACGAATTCTCTTGTGTTGTACCTTTGTAATTTTTTTTTTTTTTTTAATAAACTACTGAAGCTGAATGTGACTAGGCATGCCCGTAATCCTAGTTACTCAGGAGACTTAGGCGGGAAGATTGCTAAGTTCTAAGGCAACCTGGGCAACTTAGGGAGACCATGTCTCAAAAAATAGAAAGGGCTGGGCATGTAGCCTAGAGCATACCTGAGCGCAATCCTCAGTACCAGGGGTTGAGGTAGGAGGAGTGGGATCTCTCTGTCTTTCTGTATGCCTGTCTGTCTCACTCTGTCTCTGTCTCTGTCTCTGTCTCTGTCTCTGTCTGTCTCTCTCCTGGTAAATGTAGAACTCGTGTCTTTTTCCTACTCTTCTGTATGGCCTCAAATTCTCCCATTAGAATTATGGACAATAAAGCAAAGCTTCTACCTGGGCTGAGTCAACTAGGGCAGGCCTTGCTTGTTCTGTTTTCCAAAGGGCTCTATGTTCTTTGAGAACAATTATCTTTACCACATCTGAGGTGCCCCACCTCAGGCTCCTCAGGTTGATACCTCATCCAGTCTTCAAATATTTACTTAGTCCAGTTTTAGGCCAGGCACTAGGCAAGGCCCCGGTGGTCTCCACCTTCAGAGAGCTGCTAGAATGGACCATTGTTGGCGAAGTTTTCTGTAGAGAACCAAATTGTAAATATTTTAGGCTTCATGGGCATGTGTTTTCTGTCTCTACTCCCCAAATCTGCTTTTGTGGAGTGAAAGTAGCCCCAGACAGTACCTAAACAAATGAGCATGCCCAAGTTCCAGCATGCTTCATGTAGGGGCGCTGAAATTTTGACTCTTTAAAAGTGTCACAGGCTATTCTTTTGAATTTTATTCAGCCACTTAAATGTGCAAAAACTATTCTTCTTTCCCAGGTTATGTTCAAGCAGGTGGAGGGCCAGACGCGGACTTTAGACTGAGTTTGTGCACTGCTGACATGGAACTGGCTCCGTGTTGTTTTATTCTCACAAATAAATAAGGGACTGCCTTAATGATTACCTAACATACTCAAGCCCAGTATTTAAACATGAGCAACTTCATCTAGCCCTTTATTCAATATACAGCTCTTACTAGTTATTGGTGAATGTCATGTCTGACAGTTGTTTGATATTTTCTCTTTCCCCCTTTCATGTAAAACATATACAATATATAAATGTGCACATACACCTGTTATGTTTTAGGGCCACTTATTTTATGAGTTACGAATAGCCAATCTTTAAAATAATAACTGACATCTATGGGTGATTACTGTATGGCAGGCCTTTTTCTAAGCCTTTTGCTGTTTGTATTAATTAATCTTCTCCAGAGCTTTCTGAAGTTGGTATTACTATCTTCATGCTTTTGCTATGAAAACCAAGACTCAGAAAAGGTAAATGAGTTGCTCAGGGTGATATAATTAGCAAGAAACAGTCTATATTTATCCCTACAAATTCTGATTCTAGAACCAGGGCTCTTAAATTTGCTTCTGCTTTTGTTTTATGCCAACCTGGGCAGCTTAGCTACTTATTTTATTAGGCCTTCTTAGCTACTGAAATTTATTTATAAAAGTACTTAAATTGCTTTTTAAAATTATTATTGCAACGTAAGAACACAAAAGTGGTGAGTAAAGGTTAAAAAATTATTTTTCCTAAGGCTCAAGTATAAAATTGAAAAAGAAACTTTAGCAAGGGTTACAATGAATGTGTTTTCGAGACAGGGTGTTGCTTTGTAGTACAGGCTTCCCAGGTTCACCTTGAACACACTGTAATCCTCCTGCCTCAGCCTCCCAGGTACTGGGATTATAGGTGTGCACCCTCACCCCTGTCCAAAGGGTTACAATAGTTTTTCGTGGTTTAATTTTAACTTGTTTCTGTCCATAGAAAAAGACAACTCAGACTGAAACTTAGGACTACTGAAATGCTTACCTTTCCTAAACTAAGTCAATATAGAATCATCATACATCATGCCCAACTCAAAAATCATAATACAGATAAATTGTTTGTATGTAGAATTTACAGAATACTTTGTTGTATGTGGCAAATTATGCAAAAGTACTTTAACACCTGTAAGTCGTACTCTAGATGGATCATTGTGGTTACAGTAATGGGCCATTCTACTATAAATATAGCCTTAGCTCTACTTTAATTATTCCATCATCTGGGTCAGAATAAAAGGTTAGAGCTCAAGTGAACATTACTGTGAAAGATTTTTACTGGAATAGTTAAAATTTTCCCCATTTGTGTTTGGATCTGTTTTACGTTGAACCAGAAAGAAAAGACTACAGAATCCATTCTTTTAGGAATTTTCTGAGAAAAAAAAAAGTAGGATCAAGTATATTTTATTTTCCTATTTGAATTCTGGTCCCAGAAGAAAAGAGATATAAAAGACAAGGAAAATTTTGAAAATCAAGCCTTATTAGTGATTCACTCATTTTATGGGCAAAGACCAGATTTTCAAAAGGTACCCAAACATGTAACACTACCAGGACAAAAATTACATAATCAGAAGTTATCAATGTAACTGTAACTGGCTATTAGGTGACATGGTCTTTCAGAAAACAGTAAATTCCATTTGATTTATTTATAATTAAAAATTAAGTGTGCCATGAACGTCTACATTTGGTAGCTTCTGATATTGGACTTTTTGTCCTTAATGACGATATGGCTGCTTTTTTTTTTTTTTGTTAGCTCTGATCTTTTAAGCAAAAGGAGATTGCTTTTGTTTTGAGGCTCTTTAGCTTCTCTTTCCACCTTCTCTGCGTCTGCACCACTTCAGGTTAAGCATTTGTCTTTTGTTCATGATCCCAACAATCCAGTCATGGCTTCATAACTGAGAATGGAAGCAACCCCTGCTAAGGAGGGAAAAAAATACAGGTTCCTTTCTTTTCAATAGCACCATATCATAAAATTGCAGTTCAGGGCTATCTCAGGAAATCAGCCCAGTAGGTAGTAGAGCTTAGGCTTACCCACTGGGGATGTTTTAAGTAGCCTTTCCTCTGATTCTGTTGAAGTTTGAGAATTGCTGCAGTACATCCAAGACTTTCTGATGAGATGAATCAGCTTCCCCTCCCCAGGGGAAGAGTGAGGAAGGCAACATAGAGAAGGAGGCTAGAAGTGCCAACTGCCAGTAGGCCTTCATGGAACGCAGATAGGATGTTTCCCCTAACACAGAGTCCTGCCTGGTCCTCTGGGGGAAGGTAGTGGGAGAGGGCCCCACAGTGGCAACAGGGAGATTCTCCAGATGCCCTCGTTCTTTTTTTTATGTCTTCTGTGCTTTTCTGTAAAGGATAAAGGGGGTGAAAAGAATGATGAAGGAACAAACACAAGCAGAGAAAGAATAAGCACTACAAACTCTGGAAACAATATAATAAAATAAGTACTTTGTTCTTTCCATCATATTTCTTTACAACTCAACACTTACTTTTGTATTTTATTGAAGGTTTTGTCATTTCAGTCTCTGATTTATTTTTCTAGCTGTTACCCCAACGGTAGACCATTCTGCTGTAATAGTTTTGTCACAGTGTTATGCTATGTGGTTTTTATATCTGTTCATTTTCATGCAGTTGGATTGTGTATATTTTTAATGACATTATTACTTATGTCCTTCATATTAATCTGACAGCTGAAATTGTATAACTTGCTCCCTAACTTTGAGCAAGTTATTCAGTTTCACTTTCAACCGTCTTACTATTGGAATAGAGATAATCCAACTTAGCTAATAAAATAGCTATAATGGCAAGGACTTGTCTTAACTCTTCCTATAGCTGGCATTTCCTATTGTAAGATAAAAGAACAAAAAGGGATGCCTTTCCCGAATGTTTGTAAATAAGAAAGACATCGTGCTTCCATCAGCCTTTTCAGAGGTTCAGAGGCATAAAACGATGCTTCTTTGGGTATGTGTAACCTCAAAGAGAGAAGGTTAGTTCCTTCCTCCCCTTTTCCCTTCATAACACAACTTCCTGTAAACTCCTGAATTCTACACAGTCCAGAATGAAAGTTCATTTCCATTAAGTATTTAATCTTTACAGATACAATTATAAGAATGAATGTTAAAAAATTCAAGATGTCTCTGTTGATAATGTTTTGCTCTGATTTTCATCTAAAAACAGAATTCTGTTGGTGTTGCTAGTCATAGTACATAAATGTTTTGCCATAAGAACTGTGCTTAAATCTGTCATTGTAACCCTGAGAGCGGATGAGAAAATCGAGGCACAAAGATGTTTAGGGTTTTACCCAAAGCATCCCGTCAGTAAGAGGCAAAAGAAGACCCAAGTCTCTTCATGCCAAAGCTATGCCTTTGAACATTCAGTCAGATTGATGGACCAGTTCTGGGTTAACCTCTGGTAAGAAGTGAATTTTGAGCCTTGCTCAGAATTGCAGTTTTCAGGTTATTTGTAGCAGAAGGGTTTTCAGGTTATTTGAGCAGGATAACGTCATTCTACAGGGCAAAATTCAGAAATGCTACATTTTGATCCTGTCTGGGATACCTAGACGCCCCCTTAAGACTTCTGAAAGAATCTTTGGAGTTAAGGCTCAGGAATTTGCATTTAAAATCTCCCTACAGGTTGATCTTATGACTGCAAGTGAGAGCTGTACCTATTGCTGGGTAACATTTTTTTTGTGCAATGTAG
>PVJX010039503.1:0-15726 GCA_004027295.1 Dolichotis patagonum
TGCCCATCAACTGAGGAATCGATAAAAACGTTGTGGCATTTTTATACAATGGAGTACTACTCAGCTATAAAGAATGATCACATCGAGATATTTATAAATAAATGGACACGACTTGAGACCATTCTCTTCAGTGAAATAAACCAAACTCACAAGGGTAAATACCATATAATCTCCCTAATATGAGATTTGATAAGAGTATATAAGACTGTATGGTAAGCATGAGTCCCCACCTCATAGCTTTGAAGTCTTTCCAAGTTTTCAATCATCAGTTGGAATGGTGTTATCCTGTTTTGTTTGACTATATCATGCGTGAGTATATAAACAGCTGTTTTGAAGAAAACAAAACATTATGACAGCTATTGCTGATTTAATATCATCCTTCTTAGAAGTCCTACCATGCTTCTTTTGTTCTACTACCATTGGTTCTATCACATTGTGTCTTATTGGAATTTGAATATGTGTGATAGTTTAAGCAAATTTTTTTTTATCGAAAATGAGATATTATAGTACCCATTGATCATTTTCTGTTATTTGGTTCAGAAAGCCCTGTAGTTCTTTCACTCTATGCATTGCTTTATACTATTGTGTTATGTTTGATATCATTGTATTTGAAACTATGCTCAACTATAGCAGAGTAAGTGAAATGGTGTCAGCTACTGTTGATGTCCAGTTGACTTAATGTAAAGTACTGTGTTGCCTATGTTGTCCTGTTCTGATCTGCTCTGTACTGCCCCCTTTTGTTTTATTGTCTTTTAAATAAAAAAAAATAAAAATAAAACAAAAAAAAATCCTGTATTACCATAGACAGATGACTGAATAAACAAAATGTGGTATGTATATAAAAGAATACTACTTTGCTATAAAGAATGACAGATTGAGACATTTGTAGGAAAATGGATGCAGCTGGAAAATGCTGGAAAATAATTCTGAGTGAAATAAACCAGACACACAGCTTAACTGTCACATGATATCCCTCATTTGAGAGAGGCATAGTACAAACAAATGATACTAGACTGATAGAAAGGACAAGGTGCTGGATCTTTTGCAACAGGAAGGCAGTGCAAGGAGATGAGGATGAGGGGTAAAGAGGAAGAAAAAATTAAATAAGAATAAAGATATGCTATGTATTGAAACTTATAACCCCAATTAACGTAAACACTATATGCCATAATGAGATATTATCAATAAGTATGAAAAAGTAGATACAAGAAATACTGGGGAGAGGAAAAGGAAAGAGAAGGAGAAGGAAGAAAAAAATAAGCTGTAATATGTACATGTAGCCACTCCTAAGATAATTTAAACCTGCATGAATTACAAACATGTGCTGATAAATTTTTTAAAAATAAAAAAGACCATGGCATTATGATTGAAGGAAAATGTATAACAAGTGACTGACTACTAATATTACTGTATAAAATTAGTGCTAAAGACCTTAGAAAAGTACTGTTCCTGCTCTTGCAGGCTGACAGTATGATAGAGAAATTATAATAATCTAAATGTGTGGTGGTTTCTTCCCCCCCTGCCATCAATCTTTTCTTCAGTGTGCACCCACGAGGGTCCTATAATTTGATTAAATTCTGAGACTATCTGCATGTCAATGGTGTCACATCCCATGGTTAAACCTCAGTCCACGACTACAGTACTACAGATACTAATTATGAATCTCAAGTTAGAGCCTGTGCTTCTGCCCAACAGGCTATGGATTTGGATTGTCATGATCCCTTCTGTGTGGTCAATGAATTTGCTAAATCGTAGATTTCAGGGAAATACTATACTGCACTTACATTTCCTAATTTGTTTTAAGGACATCTCAGAAGCTACAGGGGAACAGGCATATGGAAAAGATGCATAGAGCAAGACATATGAAAAAAGGCATGTCATGCTTGAAATAGCCTTGTAACACATTTCACTGTTGGATAGCCCCTGAATCCTATCCTTTTGTGTTTTCATGGAGACTTGATTGGTTACATCATTGCCTTTCCCCTTTATGCAGAATTCAGAGAATGAAGCTGAAAGTTCCAATGAGCCCTTGAAATTTCTGGCAACAAGATCCCATTCTGGAACTACTGAGGGATTTCTAGCCATCAGGCATGCCATTACTGTACCAAAGGCTCTTATCAGTCCAGAGATTCATAGTGTTTCAAGAGCTTTGTACAAGAAAGAAGGGAACAATACTACAGACCCTAAATGAATAATCCAGGAAAACTTCCTTATCTTAAGATCCTTAACAATACATGTAAAGTCCCTTTGTCATATAAAGTCACATATTCACAGATTCTATGGATTACAATGTGGCCATATTTGAGACCATGTTCTGCATATCACATTAAATATTATTGTTTGTAAAGAACTAAGAGCAAGACAAATATCTGCCCCAATTAATTTTCATTCTAATATTTGAATTTAAGTAGATGTATGACATATTCAGCAATGCCAAGTGCAAGTAAGGCAAAGACTGAGAGCAAAAATCGAGAAGTAAACCAAACCCAGGAAGCAAGCATAAAGTACATAAGGGAGCATGGTGTGAGAATCCAGTCATAACATGCACCCTGAACTAGCAGGGAGCCCAAAGCCTGAGCAAGAAGAGTCTGATGCGCAAGGAAGCACAAAAGCACTGGAAAGAAAATAAACTGCTCTATCAGGAAGTCAGTTTTCTCACTTTTCCTGCTGGGGCATTTGGGAACCTTAGGAATGATGGAGGCAATTGTTTGGTAAAAGAGCATTGCAAAGTAAAAAATTTTAAAGGAAAAACTGTATTGATTGGGTCCAAATAAGTCCCAGAGTATCAAAATTCTATGAATTTTCCTTTTGAAAACTCTCTAAAGTTCCTCAAATTCTCTCTTCTTGATTCAATGATAGTAAAAATGAGATTCTTTTTATGGGCTGTAGGAAATGCTAATTTGGTTTAATAATCTCTAAACAAGATTCTATTTATAACTTGATAGAAATGTATAATCCTTTCTCCATCTGCACAATCTTTATTCTTCTGCCTTTGAAGAGCTTTTGATCCTTGCATTATACCTCATACATTCCTATTGAACATGAGTTCTTAAGAGGAATCTATCTTGGCTTTCCATATATGAATACAGATAGGCCATATTGTTCCTCAGAACAGACACTACTCTGTTTATGAGAGCAGTTAGCATCTGCCTAGTAATGAGAGCACAATCTTTATGTGTGTGCTATAAAAACTTCAAGCTGATGGAAAGTATCTGTCTATTCAAAATAAACATTTTGCTACTTTACCTCCAATCTCAAAGTCTATGCCTAAATAAATTTGTAGATATTCACATCTACAGCCAAGTAAATAAACTTATGGAAATTTAGGGCATCCTCTTACCCATTATATATCTTAATTCTGTGGTTTCATGAAATCAACCAATATAAACGCAATTATTGTTCAGGTTAATAGATCATTCCCATATCCAACAGAGCTATCAATTGCTACTGAACACCAGAGTGACTGAATTACTACTAATCCTCTTCTTGGGAGAATATGAACACCTGGAGCCAGCAGAGATCAAGAGCACAAGACAAGCTTCAGTGCTGTGTGAATATACATGTACACATTTATTTATGAGGCAAGTCTGGAGGAATTCATTCATATAATAATCAATTTCAAATAATAAAATATTACAAAGGGGAAATAATTTTTAAGTAATATCAGAATATGACCCTAGGTAGGGATTTAGCTCAGCAGCATAAGGGCCTGCCTGGCAAAAAAAAAAAAAAGAATATCCTATTTTCTTAATCACTAGTGTCACTTTGATTATATCGCTCTCTACCAGCATATCAAAAATGTAGTCAAAGTTAAAATTGCTAAGGAATTGGAAAGTTATAACTTTTATCCCATGTATTCTTTTTCTTTTCTTCCTGAACTGTAGTTGACTGAATAATGCACATAACCTTTCATTGTTTTATGAAAAGCAAAAGCTGGCAAATTGTTAAACTGTTTGGAAAATTCTGGAATAGTAATGTTAGTGTAAGACAATGCTAGCTGACATAAAATTATTGCATCAGATAGATTAAAAAGACTAATGGAAATGTAAGAAAAAAATGAAAAAGGCCACTTCTCCACAGTAGGATCTCGACCTGGGCTTAGGCTGTAGACAAGAGATCTGAAATTACTCCTGACTGATGTCTTTAAGGAGAAAAAGAAGAATCCATCAAAACACCTCCACACTAGTGTACGTGCCTGGCCCTGCCTGGTGCTCTGCCGACACTGCCACACACAGTTGTGAAAAACCAAATGCATTTGTTTCCTGTTTTCTCTAGTCACAATTGGAAATGTCAGTCTGAACAGATTGCAAATCAAACTTAGCTTAAAGCATGTTTTTCAATGGATTTTCATTTCCCCTTTTGAATTTTTCTCATCTATTTTATAACAAATGGCTTTTTCCCCATAAGTGTGTGTATGCATTCTGCCTTATAACCAGAAAACACTGAAGAATACCATTGATGTCTTCATATATAAAAATAAATTTCTGAGATTTTTTTATGTAGGTATAAGAATATTGCATTTACACTAAAATGAACATATCAGAATGTAATAGATTTAAATAGTAGTTTTCAGTTAACCACTGAATTTCATGTATGTTCGTTCATTCCTTTGAAATTACAGATACTCTTGTGTTTTTATATCCCCCAAACCAGCATAATGTTTTAAGTGAAATTATTCAGAAAAAATGACAATAAATTTAAAAATTTAATAAAATTAAATTTCAAATATTCAATTCAAACTTGTGTTTGAAATAAAAGTGCTATCGTTAAGTGACTACTTAACTAAATATTCTTGCAAAAGGTTATTTTTGCAAATCATCCAAAGTCTCTTTCAAACACTATATGTGTACACACATATTTGAACTTTTTCCCAGACTTCCTAATTTAATGTGTTTAATTCTGGATTTGAACTAGCTTTATCTCTACACTATCTTTTCCATATGCTTCTTTATTCCTTGTACTAGAAATTGATCTAAGATTTGGAGATTCACTTTATCCTAGTTTTCATCCCCTCTAATGACTTATTCCATCTCTTCTGGTCTTCTGTACTTCATTATTGCAGATCCACACTGGCTGAGGTCACTATTCCTTCCTTCTCATCTGAAGCACTTGGAAGTCACAATCTCCCAGAACTTCCATATTGCTTCAGTATGATTTGGGAATGTAAAACTGACTTTAGCACCTATCAGGCTGAGGCTGAAGCTTTACTGAATCATGTTTCACACTCAGTTGCCTACAATGGAACCTCATGATGTTCACATATTTTTTGTAGTGATTTTATACCCATGCACAAATTATTGGGGGAAAGTTGGTATATTCAGAAACATGACATGTACACCTATATATGCATATTTTTGGTTACACGAATTAAAAGAATAATATGTTTACATAAACAACCAAATAATTTTGATAATTCTAAAATAACATTAGCATTCTCTAATAATTTTCTACAAAATTCCTCTTCCAACTACACAATTATTTAATAATAGTATTTTTCATACATCTGCTCTAGTATAAAAATATAAAATGAACTATAAAGTGTTAAACTTTTAAAATAAAAATGAAATAGCCCAGGAGCTGAATGTGTGTGAGTTGATTCCCAGAGTAGAGGGGAAGCTTTAGAAAGTCACTCCCAACCACTAGCACCATGACCAGCATCCCAAATCACCAGAGGACACACAGGTGTTTCCTGCACGCATAACTAGGCCACACCCAGTGACCTCCAAGTGGCTAGCAGTTGCCAGCAGTCTGCCCAGTGATTCCCAGCAAAGGGGGAAGCTTTGGAACATTGTTCAAAACCCAGAAATATAGGAAAATGACAAAATGAAAAAGAAAAATCCAATCTCAAACTTCCAGCCAATCCAAGCAAGCATAGGACACATGGACATAGAAGAAATGTAAGCCATACACCTGAAATGCCTGACATGATAAGACCTGAAGTAAAGAAACAAATCTGGGAAGCTATAAAAGAACTCATATCAGAAATATAATCTCCAAGATAAAAGAATAAATGATAAATGTAATGAAAGTAATGCTGAGCACATCTAAAGAAGATATAGTTAAAAAATTAGAGGTACAATGCCAAAAGATGGAAACCCTGAATGAACAATATGAGAAACAAACAGAATGCATGAAGCAGATTCAAAGAGATATACAGGAAATAAAAAATTCCATCAAAAGTTGGCAAAACTGCCTCAATGAAATTGAAGATAGTATTTGAGACTTTGAAGACAAGATTGCAGCTAGTGAACAGGAAAGGAAAGATATTTTAAAAATAACAGGGAATCAGGAAACAACAATTCAACAGCCACAAGATATTGCAAAGAAAACAACATAAGATTGATAGATATAAGCAAAAAAGAAGATGACAACATAAATAATATCAAGAGGCTATTTACAGAAGTAATCATTGAAAATCTCCCAAACATAAGAATGGAAACTGACACACAGATCAGTGAAGCATATAGAACTCCTAATAACCATAATGAAAACAAAACTACACCCAGACATATAATAATCAACATCCCAGGAATCCAACATAGGAACAGAATATTAAAACCTGTTAGAAGAGACAGATCACATATAAAGGAAAGCCTATCAGAATCACAGCACACTTTTCAACACATGCAATGAAGTCAAGAAAAGCATGGAGTGAAGTATTTCAGATCCTAAAGGAAAAAATCTTCCAACCCAGATTGATGTGCCCTGAAAACTGTTCTTCAAAGTGAATGGAGAGATAAAATACTTCCATGACAAAGAACAGCTGAAGAACTTCATGACCAAACCAACCCTACAAAGAATAATAAAAGGCATTCTAGATAGACATAGGAAAAAACTACTAAGCAATGCAAATAATTAAACAGAGTGAAAAGGAAAAAAATCAACAGCAGAAAGATAACATGTGAAAAGTAAACCCATATATATGTTATAACCATTAATTTAAATGGCCTCAATTCACCAATCAAAAGAAACAGACTGACAGAATGGATCAAGAAATATCATCCAACCATATATTGTCTACAAGAAACCCATCTAACCCAAAAGGAAACTCAAAGACCGAAAGTCAAAGGATGGAAAACAATACTCCATGCAACAGGATCCCTCCCCACAAAAAAAGCAAGGATAGCTATTCTCTTTGCAGACAATGTGAACTTCAAACCAAGAATGATCCAAAGAGATAAAGAAAGTCACTACATACTAGTTAGGGGAAAACTTCAAGAGGAAGAGATAACAATCTTAAATATATATGCAACAAATTCGGGAGCACCTTGCCATATAAATCAAATATTAACAGAAATGAAAAATCAAATAAGCAATAACACAATTATAACAGGAGACTTTAACATGCCATTGACACAAAGGGACAGATCAACTAGACAGAAAATCAGCAAAGAAATAACAGAACTGAATCACACCTGTGAACAAATGGACTTGGACATATACAGACTGTTCCACACAATGACGTCAGAATATACATTTTTTTTTTGTACTAGGGATTGAACTCATGACTGTGTGATTGCAAGGCAAGCGCTTATGCTGCTAAGCTAAATCCCCAGCCCAGAATATACATTCTTCTCAGTAGCACTTGGAACATTCTGTAAAATAGACCTTATACTAGCCCACAGAAAATGATTAAGTAAATGCAAAATAATTGAAATTGTCCCATGCATGTAATTGGATCATAGCACCATGAAACTAGAAATTAATGATAAAAGACACTCAGAAAAACCCACAAACACATGAAAATTCAATAATATACTTCTGAGCAATCAGTGGGTCACAGAGGATATTAAAGAAGAAGTTAAACAACATTTCCAAGCAATTGAAAATAAAAATACAACTTACCAGCACCTGTGGGGTGCAATAAAAGCAGCCTTCAGAGGAAAATTTATTGTGGTGAATTCCCACATCAGGAAAACAGAACAAACACAAATAAACAACCTGATGCTACACCTCAAACATCTTGAAAAAGAAGAGCAAGTCAAACCCAAAGCCAAAAGAAGGGAGGAAATTGCAAAGGTCACAGCAAAAATCAATGTAATAGAGACTAGGAAAATAATACAAACAGTCAATGAATCCAAGAGTTGGTTCTTTGAAAGAATAAATAAAATTGATAAGTACCTAGCCAACCTCATTTTAAAAAGGGAAAAAAACTTAAATTTATGCAATAAAGAATGAAAAAGGTGAAATCATTACAGAGACTGTGGAAATAAAGACGATCATCATTACCTATTTCAAAAAACTCTATTCTCATAGGCTTGATAACACAAAAGAAATGGACAGATTCCTAGAAACACATGAATTACCAAAGCTGGGTCAAGAAGATGTAAAACTACTGAATAACCCAATTTCAACTAATGAAATTGAAAATGTAATTAAATCCTTACCAACAAACAAAAGGCCAGGTCCAGACTGAATCACTGTGCAGTTCTACAAGAAATTCAAACAATATTTAATGCTGACACTTCTCAATCTTCAATGAAATTGAAAAGGGAGCAATTCTCTCTAACTCATTCCTGGAAGCAAATATTACTCTAATACCAAAACCTGAGAAAGACTCAACCAAAAAAGAGAACTACAGGCCAATCTCCCTAATGAACATAAATGGAAAAATTCTCAATAAAATACTGGTAAACAAAATGCAGCAAATCATCAAGGAAGATTATACACCATGACCAAGTGGGATTCATCCTAGGAATGCAGGGATGGTTCAACATAGTCAAATAAATAAATGTAATCCATCATATCAATAGAGCCAAAAAAAGAACCACATGATCATTTGTATATATGCAGAAAAAGATTTTGATAAGGCCCAACACTTATTCGTGATAAGAATCTTACAGAAAATAGGAATAGATGGTCTTCACCTCAATAGGATAAAAGCCATCTATGACAAACCAACAGCCAGCATCATATTAAATGGCCAAAAACTGAAAGACTTTACCCTAAAATCAGGAAGAAGAAAAGGATGTCCATTATTGCCACTGCTATTCAATATAGTGCTGGAACTACTAGCCAGAGCAATTAGACAAGAGAAAGAAATAAAAGAAATAAAGATAGCAAAGAAAGAAGTTAAATTATCATTATTTGCAGATGACATGATTCTCTACATAATAGACCCCCAACCTTCCACTGAAAGACTCCTAAGTATTATAAATAAATTCAGTAATGTAGCTGGATACAAAGTCAACACAAAAAAATCAATAGCATTCCTGTACACTAACAAAAAAATCACTGAGAGAGAAATAAGTAAAGCTACACCCTTCACAATAGCATCCAACAAAATAAAATACTTAGGAATCAATCTAACAAAAGAAGTAAAAGATATACTCAGGGAAAATTATAATACCCTGAAGAAGAAATTGAAGAGGACCTCAGAAAATGGAAAGGCATCTCTTGTTCATGGTTAGGAAGAGCAAACATTGTGAAAATGTCCATTCTCCCAAAACTGTTATACAGATTTAATACAATTCCAATCAAAATAATACTAGTATATCTCACAGACTTAGAGAAATCACTCCTAAAATTCATCTGGAACTACAAGACACCTAGAATAACAAAGGTAATTCTAAGCAACAAAGGCAAAGCAGAAGACATCACGATCCCTCACTTGAAGTTATACTACAAAGCTACTGTAATAAAATCAGCAAGGTACTGGAATAAAAACAGACCTGAATATCAAAGGAATAGATTAGAAGATACAAATACAACTACAAACACACTCATCCACCTTATCTTTGATAAAGGGGCCAAAAACAGTCACTGGAAGAAAGACAGTTTCTTCAATAAATGGTGCTCGAAGCATTGGCTCTCCATATGCCAAAAGCTATAACTAGACCTATGCCCATCACCATATACTAAAGTCTAAATGGATCAAAAGCCTAAATATTAAAACTGAAACACTATATCTGTTGGAAGACAAAGTAGGTAGAAATCTTGAAGACATAGGGGTAGTTAGAGAATTCATGAATAAGAATCAAAACGGGTCACATCCTATTAAAGAGTCTTTGCACATTAAAAGAAATCTCCAGCATAGTGAAAAGAAAATCCACAGATTGGTTAAAATCTTAGTGAACTGTCCTTCAGATAAAGGACTTCTATCTATAACATATAAAGAATTTTAAAAAATCAGATCCCCAAAATTCAAAGACCCATTCCAAAAATGGGCATCTGAGATGAATACACAGTTCTCAGATGAAGAAATACAAGTGGCAAACAAATACATGAAAAAATGTTCAGCATCATTGGTCATTATAGAAATACAAATTAAAACCACACTGAGATTCCATCTCACTCCAGAAAGAATGGCCAGGATAAAGAAAACTACCAACAGCAAATGCTGGAGAGATTGCAGGGGAGAAAAAGGAACTCTTCTGCACTGATGGTGGGAATGCAGACTGGTGCAGCCATTGTGGAGGTCAGTCTGGAGATTCCTCAAAAAGCTGGAATTGGAAGTCCCATTTGACCCAGCTATTCCACTTCTGGGAATATTCTCAGAAGAACTGAAAACATCATATTACGGTGATATATGTGCACCCATGTTTATAGCAGCACAATTTGTAATAGCCAGATCTTGGAAACAACCTAAATGCCCTATCAACTGAAGAATGGATAAAAAAGTTGTGGTACTTTTACACAATGAATTACTACTCAGCTATAAAAAATGATCACATTGAGATATTTATAAGTAAATGGATACAACTCAAGACCATACTAATAAGTGAAATAAATCAAACTCACATGTGTAAATACCATATAATCTCCCTAGTGTAAGAAATGGTAAGAGTACATAAGATACAAAAAGCTCAATAAATACAGTGAAAGGATAAGAATCTGCTTAACAGGGAAAAATAACATCTCAGGGAAAATGAGGAAAAAGGAAAAGGAAGTGATAAGAAAAAATATCTAAAATTATATAAAAACTAAGATAGCTAAGATGATTGTGCTACAAATTTTATAATGTCTTGGAACAAAATAGTTAACTCTGATAGGACTGGAACAATTGTGCATATTACTGTATGGTGATCTGAGGAATTCTTGAAGATCATTATGTAAAATGACAACCCTAGTTATATTCCTACCACCTTGTTTTGAAGGCTTGTATTGTCAGTGTTTCAGGCTCTTTGCTATTGTTATTTATTTGTCTTTTTTGTTTCATGTTTTTCTAGGAATTTGTTTTGTTTTGGTTTGGTTTGGTTTTCCCTCTAATACAGAAAGGATAGGTATACATGTAGAGACTCATACATGTTTAGAACTTCTAAACAGTTTATAAGAATTGATTATATAATGCATGATGAAATGAACAGCTACTTTGAAGAAAAAGAGACATTAAGGTTTCCAATGCTGATTCCATAGCATCATGCTGTGAAATCCAGCAATACTATTATTCTTTGTTCAGAGTGATTTTAGTCTGTTTTGTACTCTTTAATTTCAACATACATGAAAGTATGGACAGCTATTTTGAAGAGAATGAGAGACATTATTGAAGCCACTGTTGATTTTCCGATTGTCTGGTCCTGAAGACCTAAAATGCCTGCATCATTCTGTTCTGATAAGCTTAATACTATTTTGTTTTGTATGAATTCATTGTATGTGAAGATATGGACAACTATTTGAAAGAAAACAAGAGATAATATGATAGACAGTGATGGTCTGTTGTCTTGCTTTGAAATATGTGTTGCTGACATTGTTTTCTTCTGATCTGCTTTGTTCTGTTTTGTTATATTTAGTTTTACCCTCTTTAAAGTAAAATTTTTAAAAAATTTTACAAAAATGTGAGTTTTTTATTATATTCTCTATTTTTTAAAAATGACATAAATGTGAGTTTCTTATTATATTTTAATATTAATATTAGTTATTTGCATTATACTCCTGCAAAATTATTAAGTATAATCTGATTTTAATTTTAGTTTTTTATTAATACATGTTTGTGATACATAATTAATGAGTTAACTGTGGGTAGTTGGTATGTTTATAAGACATCCTAATTCTTCTTATACTCCCTCCTCACATCTCACTTTCCTTCTCTTGGTTCCCTTACCATTTTCAAAAGATCTATCTCCCTGTTTCGTATTGTCTATCATTTATTTTGATTTTTAACTTACATACACTTGAATTTCTCATACAAGAGAAACTATATGATATTTAAATATGCATATCTGATTTATTTCACTTAACATTGTGGTTTCAAGGTACACCAACTTTGGAACAAATGATTTAAATTTACTCAGTTGATGGACACATAGGTCACCTCCAAAATTTACCTAGAGGAATAATTGGGTCAAATGTAATTTCTCTTTCTAGTCTTTTGAGGAATCTGCACACTCATTTCCCTAGTAGTTGTACTAGTTTATATTTATACCAATGGTGTAGAAAGCAGGGTTCTTTCTTCCAGCATCTTTCAGCATTTTGTATTATTTCTTAATGATAGCCATTCATTGTGGGGTAAGATGAATTCTTGATGTTGTTCTAATTTGCATTTCTTTAATGATCAGTGATGTAGAACATTTCTTCATGTACTTATTGGCCATTTTTATTTCTTCACCTGAAAAGTGTCTGCACATTTCACTTGCCCATATTTCTATTGGGTGGTTTTTAAGGTCTTATTTTTTTCAGTTCTTTATTTTGTATATTCTAGATATTATCCTCTGAAAATCGCTGGAAAATAATTTTTTTTCCATTCTGCACATTGTCTCTTCACTCTGCTGCTTATTACCTTTGTTATGCAGAAGATTTAAAATTGTTATGATCCCATTCATTTAGCCTTGGTACTGTTTCTTATTCACTTGGGGTTCTATTTAGAAAGTCCTTACCTGTGTCTTCAAGAGTTACAAGTTAAGTGTTTCTGTTTTGGCATATAGATCTTTGATCCATTTTGATTTTAGTTTAGTACATGTTGAGATATATAGGTCTAGATTCAGTCCTCTACATATAGTTAGCCAATTTTCCCAGAAGTATTTATTGAAAAACATTATCTTTCCTCCAGGAAATGTTTTTGGTCTCTTTGTCAAAGATCAAACAGCTCTATGTTCTTGGGATATTTTGCCATTCTCTATTCTGCTCTATCCTCATGTCTATTCTTGGGCCAATACCATGACATTCTTGTCATCAATAAAAATTATTCTGTACTATAAAACTTAATACATCTTATTCTTCCTTTATAAAGAGATATTGAGGTTATATCAGTTTCTATTATCATAATCAACATTCTAACAATGAGATATTTTAAGAACATTTATATTATCCACAAATCCATAGTGGTCTATGGAAGTAGAAATCAAATACAGTAACATTTACACTGATGAAATGATTATTTCTAAAAGTAGTCTTTTCTCAAATTTTCATCACTGTGTATACTAGGAAATTGTCCTTATCACCAAATCTTTATTTTTCAGTTTCTTTATTAATGGTTACTTTGCTCAAATCTGTTATTCTAAAGTAGTATGCAATATTATTGTAAATTGAATTTTCATATGACACAAATTCACACAAGTATCAGGGACCAGACCAAGATCCCAAATTGTGCATGTCAAGAGTAAAATAAGAGGATAAAATAAGAAACAGAGACAAATTTAGTAATATGTGATGAGTGATTCGGAAGCTGATGTCTCCAGATGGGTCAAGAGAGTGACTCTCCAAGACAGCCCTATTTATTGGGTGTGTACAGTGAGAAGTGGGGCCAGCAGAAGATCCAAAGTGGCAGAAGACCCAGAAGCCTATGACTCAGCAGGCAGGTATAATCCTGAGGGACTCAAGAGGGTGGAAATGATCTTATGCTAAGAAGGATCTCCCTGGAGTTTTTTTTTAAATTTAGTAGTTTTTGTTTTAGTATTAGTGAGTGGGAAAGGATGGCCAACCCCAAAGAGTTAATTGGAAATCTCAAATGAATGAACTGATAGTCCCAAACCTCTATTTTATCCCTTAGGGAAGTATGCAAAATTAGTGAATTTTTGCTCCCCAACACACAAGGAAATGTATTTCATGCCAGGAGAGTAGAAAGACACTCAAATCACACCAACATTACCAGAGTTAAAACAGTTTATGTGGAAAGAAGAAGAAACTGACAACTATAAATACTTGATAGATGTTTCAAAATGGTTATTTTACCACTAAAAGACTAAAAAAGAATTTTGGAATGAATGAGAGTCTCTTCATGATTTTGTTAGAAAATTTATAACTGGTGAATTTAATATCATGTTGCCATAAAAGGTTGTTGAAAATACTACACCAAAAGCATCAAGTATTCATCTATACGTTGTGATAAAAGTAGCCAGAAAATAATCTATTTTTAGTACATGTGAAGTACATTTCTATTCATACTTAACTTTGTTCTGATAAAACTCTGGAATTATACACTCTTCCATTTCTATACAGTTTGGTTCCCATTTAAAATGGTTGGGCTTTGGGAGGAGACAAGATGGCAGACTGGTAGGTAGCAGGAGAGAGACCCTCTCTGAGAGAGACAGCTCAAATGCCAGAATAAAACACCCTGGAGAGACCCAAACAGAGAGAGATAGACTCTCACAACACATGAAGAAACTAAAGTGCAAAAAACCGCTCAAATATGAGGTCCTGGGGCTACTATTAGTGAAGATAAGATCAGTGAGCATGGCACCCTCCTCAAGATGCCTGAATTCCTGCCTGACCTGAACAAGCGATCCGCGCTGAAGTGACTGGCTTGAGACGCCAGAGCGCAGAGCTGAACAGCCCTGCGTGCAGCTCGCTGGGACCTGCTCTGCACATGACCCACCAGAGGCGCCATGAATTCCCACCGCAGATGCGCTGAAGTTGGAGGTCAGGGAGCCCAGCAGTTCTCGGGGATGTGGTGAGTGATGGGAATAAGACCCTCCCACGGGAAAGGGGAAACCAACTGGACAACATGTTGGATTTGGGCAAGACAGCCCTAACTCCATAAGGAAGTGGCTTTAGCTGGTTGCTCCCCTCACAGAGTGGATTGGTGGAATCTACTTGGAATAGGCCGCACCCCTGGCAGGGACCCAGTGAGTCACTACAATATTACTTCCCTGAGATTGGTGCACACTGATGCAGTGAAGGCCTGCAAAGGTTGACTGGCCCGGAGGGTAGGAGCCAGCGCACACTGCCCGTGGGTGAACTCTAATCTCTGATAACCTATTGAAGAGGGCTAAAGCTCCTAGCCTGCACCCTCTAGAGGAGCCTTAAACAACAAGAAAAGGGTCTGGGAATTACAGTGTACATTTGTATGGAAGGAACCAAAAACATGATGAAAGGGAGAAATAAGAAAAAACTCCCAGCCCCCAACGCTGAGAACATTGATCCAGGAGAGGTAAATGCAAAAGAGACTGAGGGCAGCAAAAATGCAACATCAAACACAGCGTTAGCAGACATAAAGAGATATCTTCAGGACCTCATAAGCAGGACCAAAACTGAAATAGTAATTCAAATTAAACAAGAGATAAGTAGATTAATAAAAGAAGGGCTGGGCACCTCTCAAGAAGACACAGAAGAATGGAGGAACACAAATGGAGAGAAAAATTTAATGAAGAATACAGAAAAAACCTAGAATTCATGAAGCAGATTCAAAGAGAGTATCAGGAAACTAAAGACTCCATAAAAAGCTGGCAAAACTGCTTGAAAGAAACCAAAGATAGACTATCAAAACTTGAACACAAGCTTGCAATGTGGGGTCATGAAAGGGAAGATCTCTATAAAAATAACAAGGGAGCAGGCAGTAAAGATACAATGACT
>PVJX010039504.1:0-15722 GCA_004027295.1 Dolichotis patagonum
CTACGGGGCCAAACAGACCTGGCCCAGATGCCGATCTCCAGGCAGTTCCCTGCGGATGAAGGCCATGCTTACCAGTCCCAAAGAGTCGCGCCGAGATGCAGGTCTATGCAGACTTTCGATCCAAACAGCTCAGGCCACTCTATGGTCCGGGATTTTCAGGTCCCAAAGAGACAGCCTGAGATGCTGCTTTCTGGGAGACTTCCTGGGCGTGAAGGGCAGGGCTGTGGTGTGGACATTCTTGTTCCTGATTTTCGAGTGAAGGCTTTGAGTTTTTGCCCATAATGTTGTCTGTTGGTTTGTCATAGATGGCCTTTCTGAAATTGAGGTACATACTGTCTATTCCAAGTTTCTGTAGGGTTTTTATGATGAATAAGTGTTGGATCTTATCAAAAGCTTTTCTGTGTCTATTGCAATGATCAAGTGATTTTTATTTTTGGCTCTGTTGATGTTGTATATTACATTTATTGATTTTCACATGATAAATCATCCCTGCATTCCTGGAATAAATGCCTCTTGGTCATGGTGTATAATCTTCTTGATGATATGCTGCATTCTATTTGCCAATATTTTATCAAAAATCTTTGCATCTGTGTTCATAGTGAGAGTGGTCTATAGTTCTCCTCTTTGGATGGGTCTTTCTCTTGTTTTGGTTTCAGAGTGATTCTTGCCTCTAAGAACGTGTTAGGGAAGACTGCCTTTCTTTTCTAAATTTCTTATAAAATTCAGCTGTGGGTCCATCAGGACCTGGGCTTTTCTTTGTTGTTAACTTTTTAATTGTTTTTGATTTTTGTAGCTGATATTGGGATGTCTTGGTCATGCTGGGGGTGTCTCAGGCGTTCTGGGCTGAGGGACAGGCCTGCAGCAGAGGTCCAGGCATCTCAGGCATCTCTAGTTTTCAATTATTATACTCATATAATATTTTGTGAAAACATGTTGGTATCATGGTGAAAAATTTAGTGAAAACCAATAATTAACATTTTTCTACTTTACTTAGATATGTCTGAAATGTAGATGTTGAATAAATTATTTGTTGAATTAATCTAGGTTGAAAAACTTCTTATAGCACTTTGAACTGAATTGCTATGATATGTTTCTCCATGCTACTGGACTAGAAATACCCTTTGCAAATGTATGGTAAAATTTATTTATTTCTGGATCCCTAACATAATAATCAATAAGCAGAAGTCATTTAATATATACCAATTAAGGTATAGTCTTTCAAATATTTTTGTCTTAGTATTATATTAAAAATACTAATATTCCTATTGGTTTTTCTGATTAAATTTATAGATATGTACTATACTGGAAATAAAAATTGAATAGATTTTAAATATATGTATATATATATATATTTCTAAATAATTTAAAATATTAATAATAAACTTAAAGCATGTTATCACATAGTGATTTTATACTATTATGAAATTATATTTTCCAAATCAAAATAATTGAATGAGAGAACAGTGATTATTTTTACTGTGTAAATCTCTTTATTTATATGATTTAACACATACAAAATAGATATAAAATATAAAATTTCATATCTACCTTTGTAGTCAATCTTTTTAGATAGTTGTACAGTTGAAGAATAGTAAGAAAATTGGGCCTGGGAGTGTACATCTGTAATCCCAGTTTAGGGGAGGCTGGGCAGAAGCACTTTAAGTGTAAGCCCTGCCAGGGCAACTTAGTGATTTAGCAAGACTCTGTCTCAAAATAAAACATAAATGGAGCTGGAGATGTATTTCAGTGCAAAGGCCCTGGATTTAAAAACGAGCAAGTCCTGGCAAGTGCAAGGTTGTGAGTTTGATCCCCAGCACCACCACCACCACAACAACAAGTTAACAACAATTCCCCTATCTAAAACTCATTAGGTAGTAGTTTCTTAATTTATTGTAGTGTGGAATTTGAGTTCCTTAGTAAATCTTTGTTCTGTGCTACATTGTTCTGTACTGAATACTGAAAAGATTTTGCAGTGTCATACATTGAAAATTTTGAAAAATTTCATGCACATATTAAAGGAAATCTTCCAAATGTTAATACAATGTGTGAAATATTATATATAAAAATCTTGTTTAATTTTATCAGTGATCACAACATAAACTCATTATGGTAATCTGGGAATCTGTCAAATTAATAGTTATGGATATAAATTTTCTAAATTTCTAATTTAATTTGAAAGCTTGAATTTTGTCATTGACAGAAAACACTGTCAGTTGTTTTCTTAGAAGTGAAAGGGTCTTTATGTATAGTTGCTAAAATCCCAAGTGCATATATTCATGACTTACCTATTATTTATCTTTTAAATAAATTTGTGTTTCATGGTAAAAACAGCTAGTTAAACTGATTATTTAAATGAAACCAACCTCCATTAGACTTAATGTTTCTGTTTCAATGTTTAGATATTTGATCCATTTGGACTTTATCGTGTGGTGGTACACATGGGTCTAGTTTTAGTCTTGAGCATGTGGAAAGCCAGTTTTCCAGCACCATTTATTAAAGAGACTTTATTTCTTCCAACAAATGTATTTGGTCCCTTTGTCGAAGAAAAAGTGGCTAAGTGTGTTTGTATTGTCTGCATCTTCTAATCTGTTTCATTGAGCCTCAGGTCATTTTTTTTGCTTGTTTGTTTTTTGCAAGTACCATGCTGATTTTATCATGGTAACTTTGTAGTATAATTTCAAGTCAGGGATTGTGATGCCTTGTGCCTTGCCATTGTTGTCCAGGATTGCCTCGGCCACTCTAGGTCTCTTCTGTTTCCAAATTAATTTTTGGGATATTTTCTCTTATTCTGTGAGGTAAACTAATGGTATTTTGATGTGGATTGCATTAAATATGTACACTTTTGAGAGTGTTGCCATTTTCATAATGTTGGTTCTTCCTATCCATGAGCAAGTGATATCTTTCTATTTTCTGATTTCCTCTTCAATATCCTTTTTCAGAATACTGTAAGTTTTAGTCCATATTTTAATTCTTTCATTAGATATATTACTAAGTATTTAATTTTTTGGATGCTATTGTGAAGAATGTGGTTTCCCTAATTTCTCTCTCAGTGTGTTTTTATTTGTGTACAGGAATGCTATTGATTCTTTTCTTTTCTTTTCTTTTCTTTTCTTTTCTTTTCTTTTCTTTTCTTTTCTTTCTTTTCCTTTCCTTTCCTTTCCTTTCCTTTCCTTTCCCTTCCCTTCCCTTCCTTTTCTCTTTTCTTTTCTTTTCTTTTCTTTTCTTTCTTTCTTTCTTTCTTTCTTTCTTTCTTTCTTTCTTCTTTCTTTCTTTCTTCTTTTTCTTTTTTCCTGTACCAGGAATCAAACTCAGGACTCTACTCTTGCCAGGAAGGTGCTTGTGCCACTGAGCTTTATCTCCAGCTGATTTTTGAATGTTAAGTTTGTATCCAGCTATGCTACTGAATTTGTTTTTGGAATCTAGAACTCTTTTGGTAGAGTTTCTGAGGTCTTATATAGAGAGTATCATGTCATCTGCTAATAACAATAATTGAAACTCTTCCTTCACTATCATTATTCCTTTTATTTATCTCTCTTGTCTAATTTCTCTGGTGATGTTACCCAAACCATATGGAAAAGGAGTGGTGATAGTGGACATCCTTGTCATATTCCTGAGTTTAGAGGGAAAGCTTTCAGTTTTTTGTGTATTTACTATGATATTGACTGTTGCTTTGTCATTGAAGTTTTTTGTCCGATTGAGAGGCAAAGACCATCTATGCCAATTTTACATAGGGTTTTTTTTATCATGAATAAATGTTGGATTTTTCAAAAGGCTTCTCTGCATCTATTGAGACAATAGGGATTTTTGTCTTTGCTCTGTTGATGTGGTGTATTACATTTATTGACTTGTGTATGTTAAATCATCCCTGCATTCCTTGGATGAATCCTACTTGATTATACTGTATACTCTTTTGATGATTTGCTGTACTCTGTTTGCTAGCATTTTGTTGAGAATTTTTTGCATCTATGTTCATTAGGGAGATTGGTCCATAGTTCTTCTTTTTCATTAGGACTTTCTCTAGTTTTGGTCTCAGGGTAATACTTGTCTCCAAGAATGAGTTAGGGTGTGCTGCTTCCTTCTCAGTTTCATTAAAGAGTTTGAGGAATATTGGTATTAAATCTTCTCCAAGTTTCTTGTAGAATTCAGCTGTGAATCTATCAGGACCTGAGTTTTTCTTAGGTGGTAGGTTTTTAATTACATTTTCAATTTCATTATCTGATATTGGGTTATTCAGAATTTTGATATCTTCTTGATTCAGCTTTGATAATTCATACATTTATAGGATTGGTCCATTTCTTCTCTTTTCCATCCTGTATGAGTAAAGATTTTCAAAGTAGGTACTGATGATCTTTTGAATTTCCACAGAATCTGTAATGATTTCATCCTTTTCATTCCTCATCCAATGAATTTCAACTTGTACTTTTTTTATTTGATAAGGTTGGCTCAGGGTTTATCAATTTTATTTATTCTTTCAACAAGCCAGTTTTTCAATTAATTAATTCTTTGTATTGTTTTCTTAGTCTCAATTGCATTAATTTCTACTCTGACCTTTATAACTTTCTTAAATTTTAAAGACATAGGGGTAGGCAAAGAGTTCATGAACAAAACTCAAATTACACAGGGAGTGCTTCAAAGAATCAACAACTGGAATTTTTTTTTTTTTTTTTTTTGCTACGAGGGATCAAACTCACAACTGCGCGCTTGCAAGGCAGGTGCTTATGCCACTGAGCTAAATCCCCGGGCTGGAATCTCATTTTATTAAAAAGATTTTGCACATCAAAAGAAATCACCAACAGAGTGACAAGAAAATCCACATAGTGGGAAAAGTTTTATCCAACTGTCCCATAGACAAAGGCCTTCTATTTAGAACATATAAAGAACTGAAAAGAATCAGACTCCCCAAATTCAGAGACTCAATCCCAAAATAGGGATGTGAGTTGAATACACACATCTTAGAGGAAGAAATACAAATGGCAACTATATATGTGAAAAAATGTTCAACATCACTGGTTATTCAAGAAATGCAAATTGAAACAATACTGAGATCCCATTTCACCCCAGAAATAATTAATGGTTACCTCAAGAAATCAACCAATAACAAATGCTGGTCAGGCCATGGGTCAAAAGGAGCCCTTCTCCATTGTTGTGCAAATATAGTCTGGTGCAACTACTATGGAAATCAGTGTGGAAATTCCTCAAAACAAACAAACAAGAAAACAAAAAACTATGGTTAGAGATTCTATTTGGTTTGGTTTCCTCCCTTAGAAACATCATACCACAGTGATAAATGTGTAAACACATTTATAGCATCACAATTTGTAATAGGCAAATTTTGAAAACAACCCAAAATTCCATTAATCAAGGAATAGATTACAAAGGATGTGGAGTACTCTTTAGCTATAATAATAATAAATTCGAGGCTTTAAGAGGCAATTTGATTCAACTAAAGACCATTCTCGTAAATGAAATAAATCAGATGTGCATGTGTAAACATTGTATTATCTCCATAGGGTAAGAAACTGAAAGAGTAAGTAAGATTCACAATGTGAAATAGATATTGTGAATGGGAAAGAAACGATTAAAAGGGAAGAACAACTGGGATGGGGGAAAGCAGAAAATAGGGAAGAGAAAAAAATATATATATATACACACACAAGATATGTAAGACAATTGTACTACTAATTTCTGTTAGTTGATTGTAAAGTACTGTTTGTGCTTACATTGCTTGATCAATCTTTCATTTCTATATCTTATACTGTGAGAAACTACTTTGAACATTATGATATGCAACATATTAACCATTGTTAATCCTGTTAGCTTGTTTTGAAATTCTGTATCATTGTTTTTATTTTTCTCTTTAAAATAAAAAATAAACAAAGTAGAATGTTTCTTTTTATAATTTTAGAGCTAAACTCTGTGATCTTCATGGGTTTTTACATCAGCCAAATAAAAATCCTCTAATTCTGTGTTTTTCCAATTAAGCTAACTTCTTTAAGCAATTATCCCATTCTGTTTATTTTATTTAAAAAATAGAACTGATATATATATCCACCTTCCTTAAGATCATCTCCACTGTTAGCTACACAGAATGTCACAATATTTACTTATTATACTTGCTCCTAAATATAATAAAATGTATTCTGCACAGGAGACAGAGTCATCTCTTAAAAATTATAAGTCAAATCTAATAATCCCTTTTCTGAAAACCTTTCAGTAGGTGTTCCCCAAAACCTCATGTGTTCATAGGTGGAGTTTGGTGGATCATGAGAGTGTGCTGCTAATGAGTGCGTTAGTCCACTGATGATTTTACAGCTTAACATGATATTGGGAGGTGAAGACTGGTGGAGGAGTTGGGTCATTGGGCTAATGGAATGGAAGGGTTTATCTTCCTCCCTCCTCTCTTGATCTCTCACTGCTCTTTGTCTGCCATGCCATGAGAAATCTTCCTCTGAAATGCCCCTTTTATGCCACCCTGCCTTGGAGGCAGCTGATGATGGACTGAAGCCTTAACAGACTTTGAGCCAAAATTAATCTTTCTTCTTTACAATTGTGGCTGTCGTGTATTGTCTCAGTAACAAGAATGTAACTAAGACATTCACTATTACATTACTCTAAAGTATCTTTGAAAATCAATATTTCACAAGACCTAGAGAAATAGTATTTTCCTAATTGGGTAGTTTATAAAATGAGTCTTTTAAACTGATAATCACAACCATCCCATGTAAGTGAGATTTTTTTTTTCCTAATCTAAAAATGGAAAAAAGTTATCACTCAGCAATTACATATTAGGAGAACGTTATTAAAATCTACAGCAACTATTACTACTAACTTGGAAGGCGCATAAGTAAAATGTCAATATAAAAGAAATACATGACTCTAGAGGCATAGCATTAGAAAGGACATTTTTAGATATTCAGAACAGTAACTGAAGTGCATTAAATAACTTGAACTCTGCCTCTTTGGATACTGATAGTATCTCTTTCTTCTTAGGTATCTACCCAAGATAATATTGTTTTCTTGTTTTTATAGTACACAGAAGAGACAAATGGATGGAAACATCTGGTTATGAGGCTGCCAAATGATTACCTCCAACTTTGAGTGTAAAATCTTTCTCGCTTTGCTAGAGCTCTTACTTTGAAAAAGAGATGAAGAAAAGTAACATTTTTATCAGATCTTCAACTTCTGGCCTTTTTTGGCACTCATATTGGTCTAAAAAGTTTCCAAGGAATTATTTTGGCAAATATCAATTCAATTAATTGTCTTTAGTGAAAGTCACATGGCTGAAACTTTAGCCAACACTTGAAATGCCATGTACTATTCTGAGACAATCTTATAAACAACAACAGTAGTAAAGGATGGATTATGATTTACTGTGGAGAGTTAGTTAATTTCAATTCCAAGTATTTACTTACTCTCATTTAAAAAACACTTTTATTAAAGAAAAATGGCTTGTAATAGCTCAAAATTTTTTCAAATGACCACGTTGATATGTTTCACATTATATCCAAAATTTAAAAATTCTTCCAGTACCAATAAAAGCAGATGACTGAAGACAAAGCAATATTAGATTACTATTGTAAGAGTATTTCAATTACTTTCATACCAAATAACATATTATACAATAGCTATTCTGGATTACTGAATATTTACTGAAATTGAATACTGTATGAATTATATTTATTGATATAATATCTCAGGCTCTAAAATTCAAGCACAGGCTTGAATTCAAAATTTTATTCTATGGACAATGGGAAGTCATTGGGGATGTTTAAACAGAAGAGCAGTTATAATCTGATTTATACTCTGGAAGACTGTACAAATTGATGGTGATATGTACAAGATGGGTTAGAGGGGAAGAAGAGTGGTACCAAGAGAAACAATATGAGTGAATCTGCTTTGATTTGAACAACTGGGAATTAACACTTGATCTAAATAATCAGGAGAAGACAGTGAGTATCTGGGGAAGTGGCAAATTGCTAAGTTTATCGACATGACATTTAATCAGCTCCAGCCAGCTGTCTTACAGAAATATAGATCTAATCTCCAGTATTGCCATATTTTTGAAATTCAAGAGGGAGAGATGTAAAATTTTTTAACTTTCAAATCTTGGCGACCAATTCAGAAAATCATTTTTAAAAAATACTTGGAAGGCTTAAGAAATAAAAATAATAGCCCTAAACTGATTTAAAGCAATGTTTTAGTGTGCTTAGGGTTGAATGTATACTTGTAGGAGTCTGCTTCTTTTCCTGTATCAAAGGAGGATTGAAACCTATTTTGTGGAATTATTTTCAGTGATGCAATTTTGTTATTGAGCGTCCATTGTCAATATCGTGGTTCTTTTTTCAGTGATACACGTATGTCTTGCTGTGTGATGTGCATGGTTTCAGAGTACTATTGTCTCCGCGCTCTATATTACTTGGTTGCTTGATCTATATGAAGTATTGAATATATAATAATCTCCCAACCACCTAATATGAGCTGGATAATAGGCACAGAGATGAAACAGAATGTATACCACTTTCTATTTTCATTACTTTCCACCCTTTCCTCCTGGGTTGAAGCTGAGGCATTAGAATACACAAATCAATAACTTACATCAATAAACTATATAATGTTTGCAAATATTTTTAGGTGGGATTTCTATTCAAATAGTTTTCTATGCTCTCCTATAGGGAGGGAAATAAAAAAGAATAAGTGATATTAAGACATTTTAGGGAAGTTATGCTAGAAGATTGAAGTTTCATTGATTTTATTTCTATCTTTCATGTAAACCAGATTTAGGGATTGCAAGCTTCAGGAATATGTAATAGTCTAAGACTAGTTTACAAATTATGTAAGAATATAAGGAGGCTATGCTTTATTTATTTGTGCCTGTCAAGTGACTTACAAAATACTTGATCTACAATTTTCTCAAAAAAGCATATAGACTACATATATATCCCAAACCAGCTTGATCACTTACTGATTAATCACATTTCTTTTAAGTAGAAAACTCCTACTTTTGAGACACCTGTTTCCTCATTTTTAATACTGCTTTCTTTTCATCTGTTTTATCAGGCTACCCATGCAGAGTCCCACTTGATTTCTCTCATTCTATTGTATACCTCACTTTGAATTGTTAACAAAATCCGATCAGCACTAATTTCCACGTGATGTACCGTAGAGCTGCTCCTTATCCTAATACCGCCTGCCATATCCTGCTATTGTTATACTGCAATAGATTACTTTTTGGCCTCCTCATCTCTCACTGTCTGCAGAATCCATTCTAGATAAAAGAATGATTTATTTAAAACGTACACCACATTGTGCCATTCCCTTGATCACAGTCCAAGCAGAGGTACAATGGCTCCATATCACAAATTGAATAAAATGGGACATCCTTAATATTGTCTTCAGGGCTCTAAGGTGTGTTTCTAACTCTGATCTCCTTTTCTGTGATTAAATCTCTTGGTCAAAATTATTTGGCCGAATAGCCACCTTCTTGTTTCTCAAACATGTACAACCCATCCCTGGCTTTGAGCATAGTATTTACTGTTCCCTTGCCTAAACCACCCTTCTCCAAAATGTTTTTGTGACTTATTTTGCTGTATTCAAATGGCTGCTTATCTATCATCCCTTCCAGAGGATATTTCATAACTTCCTTGTCAGATGATATACACTAGTTACTTATATAACTTCATCTGTTTCTTTTTCATATATATCACACTCAGAAATAATACTGTTGTTTGTCTAATCCTTAATTGTTTTTCTCCACTTAAGTGTCCTAAATATAATGACCTTGTATATCTTTATTTCTGATCTAATTGGGCAAATATATGTAGAACTGAATTGATAGTTAATGTGATCATCATGAATAAGATTTATAATCAATAGAATATATATTGCTTTAACAATCACTTATATTTAAAATCATCTAACATATAAAGTTAGGATTATAATTTTGAAAGATGAGAGAGAAATATAAACCCATCATCAACCTTCAGTTTCTTGAAATTCTGTCACAAATTTACCTTAAAATCATAAAATACTTGCTCTTATACAGTAGAGAAAAACAAGTAAGCAGGGACAGAGGTACGCTTAATTCATAAGATAAAAGAAAAAGAAAATAAGCAGTTTTGTTCAAACTTCTTTGGCATTAGAGGAAGAATCTTTCTTTATGCTGTAAAAAATAATGTGATCAATTTTCTGGCCAACAATTTGGAGAACTTGTTTTAAGTAGATTAAATGATATATTTTGTTCAACTGTCTTACAGATGAGCAAAATGAAAACTAGAATTTTAAAGTTATGAAATGAATTTAGAACATAATTATAAATATTACAAAATTTATTTTTCTATCCTGCAAAGTCAATCTCAACATTTTGCCCAATTTTAGAGAAGTATGGTCCTGGTATGTTAAATGCCAACCTTTGAGGCAGCTGTAGTTAAGATTAAGAAGCTGAATGTGGATGACATCTTTCAGGACACATCAATCAGAACACATTGCTTCAAAGCTTTGTTTTCAAAACTTTCTGTTTTCTGCTTCTAGTGTTAGTATAGCTTTAGATCTTTAGTCTAAAAAGATATCTTATTTTCATGTTTCTTTTTCTTTTTCTCTTTGTGGCTATGGTTATCTAACTGAAAGATTTATGCATGGTAGGCAAGTACTTTATTATGCTTGATGGCATTTCCAGTCCAAACAATAACCTGTGTTTCATTAGTACATATCATCTGAACTCCTACTACTGTGTGTGTACATATATAGATATTCCATCATTTTTCAAAGTCAATTTGGTTAGAAAGAGCCATACACCATTGAATGTACTCCAAAACCTTTCCAGAATTCATTTGCTAATTAAGAATGTTATTTTAAATGTTAAATAATAATTTTATTTTGATACTTTGTTATATATTTACTCATCAGCTTGTTTATGAGATTGTGGGGGAAACAGCAGAGAGAAATATAAGGTTTTTGAAGAAAAGACTCATTTTGGTTTTTTAATTGGCATGTAAATAAAGAAGCCAATGTATGAAGAAGCAAGAGGTGAGAAAAGGGAAGCAGCATAACAGATTCATCCAACTACATTATTCTGTTGTAGACATCTAAGAATGCATTTTTAAAAATAACTAAAATTTTAATCAAATATCAGGTGATATCTGATACTAAAATGGAAAACTTATAAATGAAACAATGATTCTTAGTGCTCATAATGGAACCTAATTTCAGTGTGGAAGCTCACCAAGAAGTTTGCTGACACAAACTGTCTTGGAGAATTTTATTCAGACTTTGCTTTTAATTTTGTCTAATTTTATTTAGACTTTGACTTTTAGTTTTCATTGGCCTTTCACTGTAAATTGCAAGAGTAGAGTAGCACAGCAGGTTTCTGACTTTCAGTGAAATTTTGAAGACTATAATCTGAGTCATTGCTACACTGAGATAAGAACACATAATATCTTGATTGTAACGGTCATTCATTGGATTCAAATCTGGTTCCACAATCAGTGATCATGGCTCCAAGTCACAATGCCAACCTACTTCACGGATCATTCTTTATCTTTTAAAAATTTTTCCTCTAGTATTCTAGAAATAAAGATCTACTACTAGCATAATTTTAGGCAAACTTCAGTTTCTGAAGTTTGAGTTTCTGAAATAAGAGTTTCTTTTGCTTTCTGTTGTTACTCAGGATTACTTCACATTCTCTTGGAAATGTTGCAAAGTTGTGCTTCACATCTATTAAAATTTTCTTGGCTAAATTTTATATTTTAAAAAATCAATTTGGAAATTGCGTACAGACTACAATCAGTCAAAAGTTCCCAAACTTTAATATAATAGGTCTCTGTTTTCTGATTTTCTCTATCCATATCTACATTTTAAAATTTCCAATTTATCTTTATTTGTATCATTTTCTATACTTTTTACTGGGGTGCCATGACTTTTGGGATTAACTTTATTCATTAAAATTCAATAACATTTACAGTTGATGCTTTGATAGAACTTGATAAAATTTCAGGTATGAGAAAAATGTACTCAATAGAGTACCTTTAAAAGACTATTTTTCTTCCCTACATTTCTGAAAGACACAGATACTTTGAAGCATAGCTCTTCAGATGATAACCCTTACTCTCTTTGCTTATTGCCAGCATCTATGAAATTACAGGTTACTCTCTCATCCCTGGAGATTTAAAAATCTGATTTATTATCCTTTTCCATTATCTCTTCATCAGTGTTTGTGACTTTAATTTCTGTGTGGATGGTTAATGTAACACCTTACTCTTTCACTGTTTTGATTTTCACACTTCCGCAGTTTTATCCTCTCCACTGGACCCAGTTTTTGATGGTGGTACCCTATACTTTTCACCTATAATATTTCAGGACCTTAAAAACATCTTTTAAAACATGCCATGATTTGAACATATTACCTAACATGTTTCCATTTGGTTTTTAATAACCCTATACCAAAAATTATATTTTTTCTTGGATACTTCTCTTGATGCTATAACTCTTTCACTATTGATTAATAATCTCAAATCTTCTTTTCCTTCCTTACTTGCCATGGTCTAAAATTATCAAGAAAAATACTACATGTAACTTGTTCTTTGCTTTCTCCACTGTGGAAGTGTGTGGGAAATATTCCAGATATGTTTTAACAAGTACTTACTGCCTGACTACATCACAGGAGTTAAACATTATTGATGAAAATTTTACATTGGTACTAACATTGCAATTTGAATTTCTAGTCTCGAACCCCAACAAGGCAAACTTCATTTTCTGGATGCTCTAATTCTCCAAAATGAGCATTTTACTTGTTCTCCCTGTGAAACCTTTTGCTGTTCTCCATCATTAAATTTATCTCCCAGCCTATGCTAATTATAGGAGAAAGTGTAGCTATTTAACGTGAATTTCTCCTCTGCTCATCAGCAAAACTCCGCCCATCTGAACCTAATCCATTTTTTTTTGCCTTCTCTCCTGTGAAAATATAAGAAGTGCTTGCTTCTGTCAGAGGTCAACCCCTTTCCTTTTCATCGTATGCCATTTCCCATGCCATGCTAGGTACTCTGGTATTTCTGAAATTACTATTCTGTCCCTGATTCTATTTTATCTTTCTAGATTATCTAAATATGCAAAAAAGCATGATTTAATATTGCTCATCTTAAAATAAAAATCTGTACTCTGACTTCCAGTTATAAATTGATTTCATTGAATCCTTCTGTTAAAGCTTGCAAGTACCAGCAAAGGCACATATGCTAAAAACTTGGTTGTTGACCTGTAGCATTAACGGGAAGGGGTAAGCCCCTTAAGAAGTGGGAACTGTTCATAAGAAGCTATGCTACTGAGCATATGCTTTTGAGACCTAGTTCCTGTCTTTGCTTCTGGCCTGCCACGAAGTGAGCAGCCTCCTTTATCACCTGCTCCCACCACAATGCCACCTTGCCTCAGGCCCAAAGCAATGGCAGCAACCAACAGGGGACTGAAACCATGAGCCAAAATAAACTCTCTCTTTCTTATAAGTTGTTTGTCTCAGGTATTTTGTCACAGAGATGGAAAGTTGACTAAGTCATCTTCTGTGGTACAATACTCTGAAACTCTTTCCTGTGATCACTGTTTCTATTTAACGGTATCCTTCATTTATTTCAGAGGAGCGCATGTTCTTTAACTCTTTTTCACATCGTGAGTAACCTTCTTGCTGCAAATATTAGCAATTTGTAATTCTTGGTAATATCCAGCACAGTTTAACAGTCTGCCTTCATGAAACACTGTCTATACTTTAAGAAAAACTATAATGAAACCGGACATGGTGGTGCATCCCTGTGATTCCAGCACGCAGAAGACTGAAGCAGGAGGACTGCCTTGAGTCCAGTGTTAGCCAGATATATACAGAGAGTTGAACTCTGACTGACTTACAGAGGAAGACCCTGTCCCAAGAAACCAAATATATATATAATATGCATATAATTCACAAACCATTCAATTTATACAAAGGACACACTTCAATAGATTTTAATATGTTCACAGAGTCTCATAAATATCACCACATAAACTTTAAGCATTTTTATGATTTTTAAAAGAAATCTCAGACTTATCTTTTGTTCTCTGTGCACTGGCTTTCTGTTTCCACTGTTAGACAACACTCACCAATCTGTTTATTAGGAGGTTGTTTTGACTTTCTCATCCTCAATATTATATATAAATGGAATAATACAATATATGTACCCTTGAGACATGTTTCTTTCACACAGTACTATATTTTCAAGGCTTCACTTGTACTGTATGCCAGTATTTCATTCCTTTTTATTGCCAAAGAATATGGCTTTGTATGGCTACACTGTTTTTATTAATCCATTCATCAATTGATGGATATTTAAGTTGTTTTCATTTTGAGGACATTATGAATAATACTATTATGAATACTTATGTGCAAGGTTTTCCAATATGTATCATTATATATCCTACTCCTTGTGATAGTCAAAATACAAATATCGGATTTTAAAATAAGTCACTATGATAGAATGCCTTAACTTAATAAAGTATAGATGAAGGGCTGGAGTAGGAAATTATGGGCCTGAATAAAAAGAAGAATAGAAGTAATGACTCAGTTTTTCAGTTTAGGTATGTTGCTAGCTATCTGGCTGCAGTTAACTCATGTAGGAAATAAGGTAACCTTTGAGCCACTTTCAGCACTAAAACTAGGAGAGTTATCTCCATAATGTGTAATTACTCTAAACACTAAGTTATATGAGGTCTTTACGGGAAGTTTTGACTTCTATTACCAGGAAATCTTTGGCACTTTAAATACAACTTTTTTTTTTTTTTTGGTTCTTAAGAAAGCTGCCAAAGAGTGAGTGGCTAAACATGTACAGAAACTTTCTGCTTATTGCCAGAGTAAACACAATAAAAGCAGAAGTCACTTTTATCCTTGATACTAAACAATTAGGTAACTAACAAAATTTGTCTCTTTGAAAGTGATAATCATATAGAAAAATGATCCACTCAGCTTCTGCACAGTTTTGATTAGTGGTTCAAAATATATGTTTCTATCACCCCAAATCTGTGCTACTTAACTGAAACCTCACATACAAGGAACTGAGTTGATACCGGATAGTTCATGTGATAATTCACTGGCTTCTAGCACCAGCTTTTCAAGGTTAATGTTACTTTACCAGAGAGAAGAAAGTAGAGAGAAGCATTACATTAAAAGTGTCAGAGAAAAATTGGAAAAGTAAAGTGAAGAAAATCTGTTGACATGGGAATGTTAAAGAAATGCATTTATACTGGTAATTTCAAGAATAGAATGTGAAAAAAATGGTAATTGTAAAGCACTAATCCAAATAATCTTGGTGACACTGTGACTAGGCTAGTGCTAGTCATTTGTACTCATGCAAGGTATAGCACATTCATGTTTCTAAGTACCAGTGAATAAAATAATAGTTTTCTAGGTAGCACAGAGAGGCAAACTAGGAGTACAGGTGTTTTTTTTTTCATTTCTTGACTACCCGTGTTAGCAAAAGAAGGTGCTTTCTGTCACTTGCAATGTTTAAAGTAGCAAGTTTTTTTTTTTTTAATTTAAAAGAGAATAAAACAAAAGGGGGCAGTACAGAGCAGATCAGAACAGGACAACATAGGCAACACAGTACTTTACATTAAGTCAACTGGACATCAACAGTATCTAACACCATATCTCTTACTCTGCTATAGTTGAGCATAGTTTCAATTACAATAATATCAAACATAACACAATAGTATAA
>PVJX010039505.1:0-15722 GCA_004027295.1 Dolichotis patagonum
CAATCATTTCATTTTTATAAAAATAGGATCATACTATATGTATCACACACAACTTCATTTACTATTTAGTGAACATTGTCCTATGTCACTAAACATTCTTTTGTCTGCAGTATTGCTCTATGGGAACCCCAATAACATTGTTTTATTTTGTGGAAAAAAGTAAAACATGGGGCTGGGGATTTAGCTCAGTGGCATAAGCGCCTGCCTTGCAAGCACGCAGTCGTGAGTTTGATCCCCGGTACCAAAAAAAAAAAAAAAAAAAAAAAAAAAAAAAAAAAAAAAAAAAAAGTAAAACAAAATTTCATAACAAAATAATACAACAATAGCAATAGTTAATACACTGAATATCCAATAACATTTTAAACTGAATAAACACAGTTATTCCTCTGTCCATAGGGATTGCTTCTAGGAAGCCCCTCTGATACCAAAATCTGCAGATACTCAAGTCCCATACGTAAAATGCTGCAGTATTTGCATGTAACATACACACACCCTCCTGTATCTGGAATCTAAAAAAATCTCCAGATTAATTATAAAACATAATGTAACTGCTATGTCAATACTTGACATATTGTTTAGGAAATAATGACAAGAAAAATGTCTATGTTCGGTAGAGATTTTTCCCGAACTCTTTTGATCTGCACTTGGTTGAATTCATGGATGTCACCCGTGCATGTGGAGCCCATGGACAGGGAGGACTGACTAGTTTCCAGTATGGGTCTATGCTGGACACAGCACTCTGTCCCCATAGCTATTTCTTTTACTTACTTTCTTTTTCTTATTTTGGTACCAAAAATTGAACTCAAGACCTCATACCCACAGCTATTCTTTTACAATAAAAAAAGGAGTGGAAAAGTGGGTGGTTGGGGTGTATCTCCCTCCTTGTTGAGAGCCACTCCTCTCATGGCATCTTTTCCTAAAGTGCTGGTCACAAAAAAATCATTTATTACAACTATGATAAACATTCATTTAAAAAAGGTTCAGAGAGAGGCCGGGGGTTTAGCTCAGTGGCACAAGCACCTGCCTGTCAAGCGTGAGGTCATGAGTTTGATCCCCAGTACCAAAACCCCCCACAAAAAACAAAAAAACAAACAAAAAAGGTTCAGAGGGCTAAGAGTATTTGCCCAGCCTATGTAAGGCCTGAGCCTTAGTACCTGAAAACAAACAAAAAAATAAAGACTCAGACTTCTAAAATATTTCAGAAACACCAGTGGAAAAAAGCATCACGTAGAGCATAACCTTTCTGCTTTCATATGGTTAATTTCTTAAAATCAGTTCCTCATAGTAGATACCCTGGGTCAACAGATAGATACATTGAAAATGATAAAGTATTTTTATAGTCAGTATGTTTAGTTAGGTGCTATCTAGTATGACCCCTTATCTACTAGATGAGTGTGTTATGGCTTGTGTCTCGATGTACCCCCAAAACCTCAAGCAGTCATAGGTGGAGCTTTGTCAGAGGTGGATGAATCTAGAATGTGTGACACTTGGATTGATTCATGGTGCAATGCTAGGATCAAGGTCACCGGGATTAAGGATGTGAGTACTACCTGCCCTAAGTAGTTTAGATAAGATAATAAGGAATAGAAAGAGCTGTGATCCTCCCTTGTTGCTTTGTTAACTTCTGCTCTCCATGAACTGTTTCTCTTCTGCCATGAATCCTGCTTTGGAGCCAGATGATTATGGACTGAAACCTCTATAAACTGTGAGCTAAAGAAACTTTTCCCCCATTAACTTTGGGCGTGTGGTATTTTGTCTCAGCAATGAGAGAAAAGTAATTATGACAATGAATAAACATAAACTCATAAGAAATGAAGCGATCTGGTCACATAGAGAACAGGTACAACTTACCTGCTTTTGTTTGTTTTGTTTCTGATTTTTTTTCAAGACAAGATCTTCCTACATTGTCCAGTTTGGCCTTAAACTCCTGGTCTCAATCATCCTTCCTCACTTACGTATACATCCATTAAAGCTTTAATCTACCATGATGGGTGTGGCATGGGAGCTCTACCCAAGTCTCTTGTGATTTTTGGGGTCTCCCTGGCTAAAGGAGAAAAGGAGGCTAAATAGGAATGTTGGGGAAAGATTTAACGAAATGTCTGTTCTTGATGGACAAATACATTTCCCGGCCTCACTGGCCCTGCACCCCTGACACATGTGGAGTGCCGACTGTGTTACCAGGGAACTATTTTACAGCACAAATGACCCAACTGATAGAGTGTAAATAAACTACAAACAACTAGAGGAAAACCACAGTTTTCAGCTGCCCTTGGGTTAGAGGAGCCTGCCAATGGATATTATCCTTACCGGATCCCAGAAGCTTTCTCTGTGGGGTGGTCACCATGATAGAGACAGGGGACTTCTCACCTGGGGGCTCCCTCTCACTGTGATCTGTTTCCCTGCCTCTGGACTGTCGCCTGGGTGATCCAGAGGACGGTCCTGGGTGGTTGTGGCCTCCTGTGAGAACTGCTGAGGATGAGCAAGGCCTGAGGCTGCCACACTGTGTCCCGGTGTGTCTTGTGTGGCTGTTGGGCTGAGCCAACCCCCCTCCCCCAGGGAGCGCCGCAGGAGCCATAACAGCTGCCTCCTGGCATTTTGAGGCCTCAGTGAAACGACAGACACCAAGCTGCCGACAGAGGATGGGACAAGTGTCAGTCCCCATCTCTCCATCTCAGAAAAAGTACCTGTTCTTGGGTTCTTCCTCTCGTTTCTTCCTGGGTGGAGAAAGGGCTGCTTCTGACTTCCAATCTGAACAGTCAAGCCCTTTCTCCTTCTCCTTCTTTTTCTTCTTCTTCTTTGCTTTTTCTCTTTCCTGTCTTTTGGAGGATCCTGGGGAATCTGAACACAAAAAAAACACAACATCATCTCTCAGTTTGGCTCCACCTGAGCAGAGCCCTGCATATTCCTGGGGAGGAGGGAACAAAGGGCAGGGCAGGGACAGGGACAGCTGCATACACTCCCAACACACACATACATACACACACACACACACACACACACACGCCTGTGTGCGCAAATGCCCTGGCACACACACCAACACACATAGCCATACCAGTGTACCCAGAGAGACATACGGTATATACACAAACACATGAGCACACACAGAGAAATGTACCTCGGCACATGTACAGTACAGCTTGCCTGTCTTCACACATCATACTTGTAACATACACTGAATGCTTACTATGAGTCAGGCAATGCCAGGCAATGCCCCCTCCCAACTGCTAGAGGAAAACAAAAAACAAAAAACAAAAACCATGGTTCAAGTCTCACCCAGTAGCCGTTTCCAGTTTTTGATGAGGACTTTGGCCAAGGCCACTACTTCCTTATCTGAGCAGTGCTTGCGAACCCCATTAACAGCAACCCCGATCCTGGTTGTCTGCAAAAAAACAGGATAAGGGCTGATCTGGGAATGGACACACAGGGCTAGATGCCCTAATTGGCAGGACCAGCCCCAGCTCGGTCACCACCTCCTCGTAACCTACTTCCAGAATCCTTCCCTGACCCATGGCTGGGGAATAACCCCAAACCTGCAGCTTTTGTATAACTGAGGCCCTGATCTGTCTCCCTGCATAAGACCCAGTGCCCAAGGCTCAGCTCTATAAACTGGTTTTGGTGGAAAGCTGAGGAGTTGCTGATGGGGTGTTGGCAGCAACAGGACCTCCCCTACTTCCTGGTACTTTGGTGACTCTGAGCTCAAATCTCTGCTTAGAGCAACTTCTACACCTTAGGTCTGTGCTCATCCTTCAGAACTGAGCATATCTATGCAGTTTAGGGGCTGTGTTGCCAATCAGGGAGGATCTGAGAGTAGGGAGACTTTTCCTTCTCCCTGGGTCATGGACCTCTTGGATCCCACAGGCCAGAGCTTTGGGAACTGGATGTGTATGAAGGGACAGCAAATCAGGCTTTCCCCAGATCCAAGGCTCCCCAAGCCCAGAAAGCACCCTGCCCCTACAAGACACCGCTGCCCTCACATCAATACCTCAAGAGTACCCCTCCCTTCCCAGGACTCCTGGGGAATTTCAGGCGCCACACTGACCGGGTGCCCCCAGGGCCCTTCCCTCCCCTAAGAGGTGCTGTCCCAGGGGCTCCCCCACACCTGAAGCAGCTGGATGGACATTGGACAGCTGTTCAGCTTCTTCAGAAGGTCCAGGGCCCCTTCCTGTGGGAGGTCACAAGGTAAGAACTGTGGGCTTAGAGGAGAGGGCAGAGGATACAGATGGACACATGGACAAAGGAGAGATGTAGGGCAGAAAGAAGGAGAGATAAGGAAAAATTCTGGCACAGACAAGCTCTCTAACTTCATGCCTCACCACTCAGTTGAGCCAGGGTCCAGCCTGACTCCTCACCCTGGCTCCTAATCTTTGCTTCGATTCTTCCTGCTACCCGTGTGCCGTCCCTGCCCAGAACTGCCTCCCACATGAACTGCTTCCTGCCTTATTCTTGCTGCCTGTGTGTCTACAGCCTCCTGTCCACCTGTCCCACTTGAAAGCGGGCACTCTGGGTATTTTGGAGACAGATCATAGGAAATATAAAAATGACAGTTTTATTAAATGCATTCAGTACAAAAATTGACTGGTTGAAATGACACCTGCCCAGGTAAAGCTCGAGATAGTGTATAAACAGATGTGCTGGCGGAGTGACACTAAGATAAACTGCCAAAGGGCTAAATAGCTTCATTGAGGCATAATGGATATACAATAAACTGTACATTTTGCACTGTATAGTTTGATGAGCTTTGCCATATGTATAAATCCAATCAAGATAAGAGCACAGACTTCATTTCCAAGAGTCCTGCTGGGCCTCTTTGTAACCTGTCCCTCCCACTACCTCCAACCCCCAGCAACCACCACTTTGCTTTCTGTCACTATAAAGTAATCTTGAAGTTAGAACTTGAGTTCTGTGTGTTTTCAGAGGTGTGACCAGCAGATGTGCATGTGTGCAAACTTGGGGACATACAACTACACATGAAACATTAATTAAAGGTTTACGCCAGACATGGCACACATCTATACACACAGTGCTTTTGGCTGGGGGCAGGGAATGCACAAGGTTGAGCCCAGCTGGCACAATTTAGTGATTTAATGAGACCTTGTCTCAAAAAAAGGACGGGAGGGGATAGAGCTTAATATGAAGACCCTGTGTTCAGCCCCTGGTACAGAAAGAGAGAGGGAGAGAGATAGAGACAGAGACAGAGAGACTAAAGGCTTACTATGTACTATGTGTGGGGCCCTATTCTAAATATTTTACCTGCATTGAACCATTACAACAACTCCACAAGTTAGGTCCTATCCCCCACTCCCATTTTTACAGAATTATCCTGTTTTTACAGAAAAAGATTCCAAGAAACAGTTTAAATAATCTGCCTAAGGTTACACACTTTGTAAGAGCTAAGCTGGATTTAAACTCAGGCTTCCTGGCTCAAACCCCTGTACAAACTGTGTGGGTATGAACATAGACCTGACTGTATGTGTGAGATCGTGAAACAGCAGGGACCACCATGGTCAGTGGTCATGTGCTTGGTCCATATTTGACAGTCAGTTCTTTTTTTTTGTTTTGTTTTGTTTTTGACAGGGCCTTGCTATGCAGTTAGGGCTGGCCTTGGGCTCACTTTGTAGCCCAGGCTGATCTCAAACTTGCAAAGATCCTCCTGCCTCAGCTTCTCGAGTGCTGGGATTACAGGAATGCGCCATCACATCCGGCTTGACAGTTGGTTCTTAAGGAAAAAAGCCCATGAGTATTTACCAATGTTTGCAATGTAAATACTCTTCCCATGGCCAATTTCAAGTTAGCAACATGCCATTGTTGAACTGAAGGGGGTATTGGGAAGGCCTGTGCACTACTGTATCATCATATAGTACTTTAACCCCTAGATTTAATAGAAGTAAATTATCTCTATACCACAGCTGAGAGTAAAATGTAGTAAAATAATCAGGAGGTGATGATTTTTGAATATTCTTTTTTTTTTTTTTTTTGTACCGGGGATTGAACTCACGACCTCATGTTTGCCAAGCAGGCGCTTATGCCGCTGAGCTACATCCCCGGTCCAATTTTTGAATATTCATTACTTTTGCTTTTTCATGTAATTAGCAGATAATTTAATTTTTTGTAATGGCTATGTTTAATGAGCAGCTTGCAAAATTCCTAAAAATTCAACAGTGTTAAGCCATTTCCAACTCACTAATGAGTGCATATCTCTGCATCACAGGGTCATACTGGGGCAAAAGAGCCATGAGCCTGGGCTGTGGCTGGGTTCTGAAGGCCATGTGCAAATGTTGCATGTGGGTGTGTCTCCATGGGCGGGTGATGAGCAGTAACTCTGGTAAAGGTATGGAGCTTGGATCTGCAGCCCAAGGCCCTACGGTGTCTATTTGTCCCCACGGGAAGTTGCCAGCAGTATGTCCGGGGGAGTAAATGTAGCTGTTTGCTAAGGCTGTAGCTCTGCCCATCTGGGTGCGGCTGTGTTGTGTGTAAATGTGTGGTTGCTTTTCTGTATCTTTCTGTACTTACAATGGTCAGTACGTGTCACACGGATCATCACTTGTTTAGCTATCATATGTGGCTGTATGTGTGTGACCATGTCAATCAGTCACTATGTGTAAGTGTGGCCGTGACTGCTGGTGCCTAGTTGTCTGTAGGAAGCTATTCCAGGTGGTGCATGCTCACAGCATCTGACAAAGCCCTAAGTGCTGGGACATCAGCACTGGCAGAACCGCCCGCCCTGAGCTGCAACGTGGAGGGGCTGTCTCATTACAGGAAGTGCTTCTTTTGCCTCCCAGCACTGGCCAGGCCCACTTTCACTCCCACAGCAGCTCCACCTTCCTTGTCCAGATGCTGCCAAGAGTCCAGGCGCAGATGTGGCTTTGGATTGGCTCTGTGCAGCAGGGACCCTAAGAGCAGCCTTGTGGTTTTTCCAGGAGACAGCTCTGGGCACTTCCACGGGAACCCATCAACGGGATACTGTTCTCCCTTCCCATTTCACAGAAGAGGAAACAGGCCCAAAGAAGGAGAGCAGAGTGGCTTGGCTAGGGCTGCAAGAGGAGCAAGGAGGAGGCTCAGGCAGCTCCTTTCCTGAGCTTCCCTCACCCCATCTCGAGTGGGGTGGAGTGGGGAATCAGCAAGGCACTGGGCTGAAATAATCTGTCTCCCTGCAGTGGAATTCTGCCCAGGATACTGGTGGGAAAGTGCTCCCCAGGGCTTGAGATTCAGTTTAAGGGGAACTTTGGTGCAGCCTGGAACCTGGGCATGGAAAGGGGTAGGGACTGAGGGTTTAAGGGGAGAAGCTCCTTGAACTCTGCAGGTGGGTGCTGTGCCTTTCCGAGTTTCACCTGTCTGTGCAATGCCAGCTGTCATTCACTGGTTCTTACCAGGTACCAGCTGAGCCCTTGGAAGTCCTGCTAAATCCTACCTACCTCATCTCCTGGCTGCCTGCAGGGTACCCCCTATCTTCTGAAAAGTGGAGAAACTGAAGCTCTGGACCTTGTATGAACTCATCTTATTGCTGCCCAGTGTCTACCCCACAGCCCCCTGACACACCATGGTTCCAGTGACCCCTTCCTCTGATTCCATCATTCTTGTCAGCTCTAGATCCTCCTGTAATGTCCCTCCCTTTCCCAAGCTCCTAAGATCACTGAATGTACTGTTAGTTATTTTTCTCTTTGCTCAGACAAAATACCCAACACCCAAAATTAAAGGAGGAAAGGTTTATTTGGCTCACAGTTTGTAGAGGTTTCAGGTCACAGTCAGCTAGCCCCAAGGCAAGGTGCTGTGGCAGAGGGGCATTGCATAGGAGAAACATTTCATGGTGGACAGAAGATAGCAAAGCAAGCATGGGATAGGACAGGCCTCTTTCTGTCCCTTATATTGTATACAGGCCGCTGGGATTAGGGCAGTGCCAAACCAATCAGTGGACTGATTTAGTAATCACACACTCTTAATCCTATCACCACACACTCACTTTCAGCCACCTCTGAAAAAGTCTCATCTATGCTCAAATAAGGCTTTGAGGGGGACATCTAGACACAAGCTATAACATACTGAAAATGCGAATTCCGATGTAGAACAGGCAGTGGGCAGAGGAGGACTGGAGGCAGGTCAACCTAAAGGGCACGTCCATTGCGGTCCTTTCCCTTCTCTTTCCCCCTCAGCATGAGACTACATGCTTGGGGACCCCTGACCATGTTTGCCTGGGCCAGGGACCCAGCAGCCTGAAGCCTGAGGCAAAGATCAAAGGGGAGGATCAAACATTAACTTTCCTTGGACCGCTGCTGAGCGCTGGCGCTGGGCTGTGGGGACTGCGGCCTGGGGACCCTCGGGCAGAGCAGTGGGCTCGCGTGGTCTCCTCAGTTCTCTGCGGTGCACCTCCCCCAGGCCCCAGGCCCCAGGCCCAAGCCTCCGCAGGCCTCATCCCCCCACCAGCTTGCACCTGTTCACTCAACAGCCAAGAAAAAAGTTGCAAACAGAACTACTCCTGGCGCGCAGGCTGTGGAGCCGCGGGATCCGCCGCCCCTTCGCTCCACTCCCGCAGAGCCACTCCACGCGGGAGAAGCGCGGGCCCTGCACCCCTTCTCACACGCTTCCCTGCTCCTTCCTTCTCCGGACACCAAGGGTTTGCTCCTCCAGACCCCGCCTTCCCGAGGTGGTGGTGGTAGGGGAGACTTTGCACACGCAGCGAGTCTCGAGACTCCAAAAGTTGTTTCCTAGATTCAAGTCTTTTCGTCCACTTTTCCAAGGCCCCGCACAGGTTGAGCAGGGTTGAACGCTACCTATCCAGAGTGAAGCGCAAGGTCCCCCAACGCCCCGGGCCATGCACAGGTCCACCCTGAGGTGTCCGGCAAGTGTCCCCCCCTCCCGCCCCCGGGGCCCTGCGTCCCGCACCAGCGCGCCTCCCTCTGTTCCCTGCGCCCCGCGCTTGCCCCAGGGCGCCCCGGCTCGCCCCGCGCTGTGCCTCCCGGGGGCGTGGGCCTTGATCTAAACTCCGCAGCCTCACCGAGTTCTTCCTCGCCACCATCTTCTCCAGTTTTCTGGCGATCCTCAGCAGCTCCTCTTCCTGGCCCATGTTGGTCCGCGACGCCTGACGCCCGGCGGGGCGAGAGGCGCGGGGCAGCAGCCGGGCCTCGGTGCAGCAAGGTGAAGGACGCGCAACTGCGCGAGCCCCAGATACCCCCCCCCCCGCACACACACACGCGCCCGCTCGCCTGGCGAGGGCGGGGCTATCCCCTCCCCCCTCAACCTCGGGGCTGGGAGGGGTGGCAAGCACTAAATATAGACTTCAAGGACTCCGCCAGGCAAAGATTGCCCGCGCCAGCCGCCTGTCGGGCCTCGGTGGAGAGGGATGGGGCCCTTTTCTTCCGACCGTTCCAGGGAAGTCGGGAGCTGAAGGGAAATTTGAGGAAGGGGGCTCTCAGGCGAGCGAGGAAGCCCTTGTCCTCGGCCACAGGTGGCAGTCGTGCCCCACAGGGCGTCCGAGGAGTTTTGGGCTCCAGTGTTGCAGCACGGAGCGGGAAGGCCCCGCTGCGTGCCTGGGCCTAAGTGGAGACGACTTGGTGCGCTGGAACCTCGCTTGGTGCTAATCATTGCGTCCAGCTCTGTGCTAAGTTGGGCTCATGCCTTCGTGCCTGCGGCCTGGGCATGCGAATGCAAGCAGCTGTTCTGGTCTGTATACTTCTTACGGTGAGGTTGAGAGATTCTAACTGCCTTGCCACTGGTCCCAGGGTCATAGGCCTTGGATTCTTACGGACACCTAGGTGAGAAATACTTATGAGGTGTGCAGAGGTACCTCATATTTACTCAGGGTCAGGCTGGACTTAGTAGGGTTAGGTTGGGAAGGGTAATTTTGGGTAGAGAGGAGGAAGAAATATTGTGCTTGCCTTTACAGCTGGGTGCTTTCCTGTGAAAAGGCCTCCTGGCTCCCTTCCTTAACAAGTGAGGGTTTTTTTTTTTATCGGTACCGGTGATTGAACTCGCCACCACGTGCTTGCAAGGCAGACGCTTATACCGCTGAGCTAAATCCCCAGCCCTTAACAAGTGAGTTTAATGGGCAAACAATGACCATCCTCCGAGCCGGAGCCGCTCAGGGTCCTGGAGGAGAGGCAGGGAAAGTGGTCCATGGAGTGTGCAGGCTGGGGAGCTATGCTGTGGGGCGTCTGGTTAAAACTCCTTTCTCAGAGAACTCAGGGACAGTCTGGTTTTCCATTACTGCGTGTGTGACTAGTGTCAAGGTAGGACAGTCATGTCATTCATTCAACGAATATGTGAGCAAGACAGATCTAGTCCCAATAAACTGGGCAAAGAAAACCTTAAACCGGGACAGCATTGAACTCTGGGTAGTGGGGACACAGCCTGCACAGTTGGGGGATGATCCTCTCTGAAGAAAGGACATTTCTTAGGCTTATGTGCAAGGTAGGAGTTTAGAAAAAAAGAAGGGTTTGGGCTGGGCATATAGCTGAGTGGCACAAGTACCTGCCTGGCAAGAACAAGGTCCTGAGTTTGACTTCCAGTACCAAAAACAAATAAAAATGTAAAAAAGGGTTTACAGGGCAGGAAGAAACATTCATTCGATACACATTTACTGAGCAACTACTGTGTGCCAGGAGTTCTAGCCCTGGGTATTGAGAGAGGAACAAAACAGTGGCTCAGTGCTACGGCACTTGCCTAGCATGAAGTCTTCCACCCGTCCAGTCACCTCTCTGAGGTGTGTGATATCAAAGCAGCCCAGACTCCTACATCACTGGAGCTAGAAGGACCTAAGAAAGCATCAGGTCACACCCCTGTCATCATACAAATGGGAAGACTGAAGACCAAAGTGGGTGTGACCCCCCTCAGGGACACAATTCTGGACTTTTGTGACACCTTGGTACCCACCATATTCCTTCCACCTACCTGCCTGATTCAGAGGTCACCTGCAAACAATTCCTGGACACACCTCTGACAGTTCCCCACAGCTCTTTACGAGCTGAGGAGCAGGCAGGAAATTATTGCCCAGACAGGGCTAATCAACAAGAGATCAGAGTTGGGGGGGGAGTACCCCATTTCTTTCATCTCAGTGGGACAATATGGAGATTTAGGAGCCCAACAAGCTCAAGTCCTTATTGCCTGCAGTGGTCAGCCCACATTAACGCATCCTTTATTGCTCTTTTACCTTCTGCTTCACTTCTTTACACCCTCACCATACTTCCTGGGATCCTCCCATAAATAAACTACTTACCCTCAAACAAATCATTATCTTGGGGGCAATCAACAGGGACTGTGGCAGGGACCACGGCCAAGCCAAACACACCGGATTGCCAAGCATCTCGTCCAGTGTTCTTTCCTTCCTGACCCCAGCGCTATTTACATTTTGAACTGGATAATGCATTGTCGTGGGGCTGAGCTGTTGCTGTGGCTTGGCTATGGTTTGAATGTGTCCAAGGCTTCTCGCGCTGGAAGCCTGGTTCCCAGGGTTGAGAGGCGGTGGAAACTTTAAAGGGAGAAGGAAAGGTAATTACGCCACCTTGAAAGGGACTAATACTGGTGTCCTAGAGTGTGTTAGTTCTGGCAAGAATGGGTTGTTACAGAGCAGGCTGCCCTTGCTCCTTCTGTACTCTGCTGGTTCCTTTTCTGTTGCTTTGTCGTGCTGTGATGGAGCCAAGCAGGCCTAGGCCAGGATGCCAGGGCCATGCTGTTTGGACCTTCAATCAGCATGAGGAGAGCCTGACAGCAGTTATCAGCCAAATAAACCTCTTTACTTCAGAAGGTACCAGCTCTGCTATTTGCTGCAGCAACATAAAACCAACTAAGACAGGGAGTAGTGTAGGATGCGAAACAGCATCCCTGGCCTTTGTCCACTAGGGGCCAGTAGCAGCCTCCAGTTGGGGACTATTTTCTGTTGTGCCAAATGTCCCCCAGGGCAAAATTGTTCCTGGTTGTACCACAATCACTGCTCCACACCAGACTGTCTCTCTTGCCAATTCAGAGAAAGAATTCCAAGCCACAAGATTCCTTCCCTTTCCCTTTTACTCTTCAGATCCCATGGATGAAGCCAATGGAATTTACCCTCCCTCCCAAATTCTTTATTACCGTAAGTGAAAGAACAAGTTTGAGATGAACAAAACCAGATGCTGGGGGCCCAGAAGGCAATCCTGTTTCTGAGTGACCACGGACCAGTAAGGCTCCAGGATGAACGGTCCGGGCTCCTGGCCACACTGCTGCACTGGCCCTGATGCCCTTTGGTACCCTGCTTGGCCTGTCCTAGCTCAACACCCAGCAGCTGCAGAGTATGGACCTTAGTGGCTGTTGACGGTTAGGGAGCGCCTGCCTTCCAATCGGGGCTGAACTTGGGGGAGAAATACCTAACCCAGGGAAACAGAATTGTAAAAGCTTTGCTCTGTCACTCTCCTCTCTCCTTTTATAGCCCCTCTCTCCCCCAGACTGGAAGGCTTCTGAACTGACCAAGAGAAAGAAGTAGGGATCCACAACCCAGGTCATTCCTGTTGTTGCTGCTACCTCGAGGAGACACGGAATTGTGGGTGAGTATACTGTACTTCCTGGCTGGAGAGATCCTGAGTCCAGATTCCAATGAGGGCTGCACTGCCCTGCAAGTGATAGGCATTCAGAATGTTTATTTAGTAGCCAGTATAGCAATAGGCATTGGCCAACTGGAACAAAAACGGGGTGCAGACAACTAATGGTCATATGGGAAGCAGCTGAGTATACAGGTCCTGGCCTTGAGCCCAGAGCTATCCTTCAGAATATAGTTCTGCATGTTCTTATATCAGTTCTTGAAACCAGCTTCCCAGCAGGGGCCACACCTACAGGATCCTTGCCTTATGTACGTGACATCCACAGTGCCTAGTGCAGGCCTGGACAGAGCTGGAATTCAGTAAAAGGCTGCTAGACCAAGAGGAGGCCAAGACAGTCCCCAGTCTGGAAGAGAATGACGCAGGAGGGCGTGTCCTACTGCAGCCCCTGACTGAAGGGAGAAACGCCATCCTGGTTTGCTGAGGGACTGAGGGTTCTGTAGCTGAAGCCAGCTCAGGGCTCAGATCCAGGTACAAGGCTGCCCGGCCTTGGAGGGCAATGACATAGAGGAGAAAAACCACTGTCAGTCCTAATGCAGGCCCAGTGTCCTTGGCAAGAGCATGGTCCACAGCAGGAAGGAAGCTATGAAGGTCAGAGAGAGCAAGACCCAAGGGAACAGATGCCTCGGCTCCTGCTTCTGTGGGCTCAGGTCTTGGATCTGTATGTTGGGGTCCAGTGTGGGCCATGCAGGCGTCAGCAGGGAGCAAGTCTTACAAAAGTTACAAAGAACTTGCTGGAAGAATGCCAGTTTTTGAGCCATCTCCTTCAGGGAAGCCAACCTGGGGAGACAAGGATGAAAGCAACATTTTCTAAGCACCTATTATGTACCACTCAATTCACATCTGTCCCATCATTACAGATTACATTATTCCCATCCTACAGATGATGCTTAAAAGAGACAAGGCCACTTACCCTAGGTTTCCTCACTCAAGTCTGAGCTGTTACTATCACACATGCCACAAGCAGTATCAGCTAAATGGCTGGTGATGGATACATGGTTTTCAGGGCAACAGTGGAAGCAGGATGTGGACACAGATGTGTATGTACCTGGTGCTTGACTTTAATAGACTGATAATGGCTCTTCAGAGAAGGTGGCTCCTGTCCCTGGCCTCCCCAGCTCCACTGATTACCGAGCACAGATAATCAGTGCCATGCCTGAGGAATGCCTGGGGCACCAGGAACAGCAGAGGCTGCCTTCCTATGGGCTCGGATCCATGCCCCCTTGCAGGTGCAGGTACACATGTGTAACTGTTGGAGACTGCGATTCAGCAGGGAGGAGCAAGATTAAGGATGTAGCTCTTGCCCTGTCCCTGTCACATCCTTCTATGCATGGATCACAGAGTCCCTGTGATGCCAGGAGCCTCCTGGACAAGAGGAGAGTGGGGCACGCCACACCTAATCCTGCTTCTTCTGCACCCGAGTGATGTTTTGTCGCAGTAACTGGTGCCTCGGACACAGCACTGCTCATCCTCCCCTTGTCACCTCTGCTGTCCCTCAAAGCCCTGGGCTCAGGCAGGAAGGTGCACTAGAGGGGTACTGGCCAAATGGTGGTCATCTGGACCCATATATTTGTGCACCCATCTTGGAGAGAAGCCTCCCAGTCCACTATGCCTATCTTTGACAACTCCACACCCTGCCCCTGACCCGAAACAGTTTCTGGGCTCCTACCGGCGTGTTTCTTCTGGGCAGAGGCTGTCGGGCAGAGGGACCATCTTCTAGGCTCCGAGCCCCTCGCCGATAGGAGCGAGTGCTCTCTGAGCTGGAAGGCATGGAAAGGTGAATGTCACCCTAGTGCCCAGAGTCGCTCAAAATAGGGAGATTGGGCTCATATGAACAGCAAGCTGGGGGGCTTAGATGGGCAGAGTCCACAAGACCCTGAGGTTGGGCCCACCACAGGTCCAAGAGGGTTTTGGGGCTTTGGAAGCAGCTCCAAGTCCAGCTCTCCCAAATCCCAGAGGGAAAGGGTGTCTGTGGAAGGGAGAGGACTGGATCCTGGACTGGAGTTGAGGACACAAGCTACACAGGAGGGCTAAGCCTTCTCTCTTCCAACCTCAGCAGCCAGGGTCCCAGGGTAGACTTGGGAGCAGGCTGGGGAAGGCAGGGGAAGGGGACCAACACCCTCCACTCAGGATCCAGGGTCTCTGCCTATAGTGTGGGCCTCAGAACTGGAATGTGGCCTAGTCTTGGAGCAGGTACTGTTAGAGCCAGGGAAACAAATGGATGCCCGGAGAGGCCAGGTCGCACAGCTGGGCCCTCACCCACCTGAACCTGACGGGGAGGTACGTTTCCGCAGGGATAGTACCAGATGTTGGGCCAGCTCGGGAGGTGCCTAGGGGCTCCCGGAGGCCCTCCTCAGAGCCGGGAAGGGCTTGGCTGGGTCCTCCAGGTTCCACAGGGCTTGTGAGGCTAGAGGAGGAGGACGCTGGGCTGCCCAAACCCTCAGAAGTTTCAGGAGGCTCGGAACTCAGGCTAGAGGCTTCAGAACGATCTGGAAGCAGAAGCAATTAAAGCGTTTTTATCATTTCCTCTGCTCTGTACCAAAGCAGTCTTTGGCCTCTAGGATCTATGATGCTTCTGTCCACCCGCCTCGTCCCTCCACCTCTCCAGCTGTCCCCTTCAACAGCAGAGTATACGCACATCAGCTGTCCTCGCTGGCTCGCTGCTCCGTTTCTCTCATAACTTTGGCTCTCCTGGCCAGCCTGCCCCTCAGTTCAGCACAGGTTCTGTGCACCCTCTCTTCCCCCAAACCCTCCTAATCTACCCCAATCCCAACAGGACCTGCTCCCTCCCTTAACCCCTGGAACAAGCCTATTCTACCCATTCAGCAAGTAGTTCCTGAGCAGAGGGCCAGGCTCGGTATGAGGCACTGGAGAAACAGCAAACAGTCAAATCCCTCTCCTTTGGGGAGTAACGTTTGCTGTGGCACTGAGCCTTATACTGTAATCAGTTGCATGCCAGATTTTCTTTTCAATACTGGGGCTCAAACACAGGGCCATAGCACATGCTAGACATGTACAGTACTGCTGAGTTGTACCCTCAGGCCACATTCTAGTTTTTATCTCCTCACTAGACCTAGCCTTGGCAACCTCCAAAGGGCTCAGGACAGTGAATGCTCAATAAATGTGTGTGTGTGTGTGTGCGTGTGTGTGTGCATGTGTGTGTTT
>PVJX010039506.1:0-15712 GCA_004027295.1 Dolichotis patagonum
TTTCATGTTCAGAGCTCTTAAAAGAAGAGAAGTCTATTAACAATTAATTCTGCAGTCCATGAAATAGAGGTATATCATTGGGTGTAACTAAGAAGAAGCATTTCAATGTAGCAGAGAGTAACATAAACATTGGGAACATTACTGTCATTATTTGGAAGGAAAACAGGTTTTGTTCAACTGTTTGAGGCTCTCAGTCTAGAATGAAAAGACCTTCAGGTTGTCTTCCATCAGGACGGTGCCCAGCAGCTGGTGTCTCTGCTAGAAGAAAATGCTATGGGAAGTTCTATGCACAAATTGTAGCTCATTCAGTTCATGGCTTGTTACAAGGACATCAATAAAATGAACTGAGTAACAATGTACCAATGCAATGTGGTAGTATATGGACCCATCCATTGAGTGATTTGATTGTGTGATATGATTACTAACCAAATGACACACTAAAAGGACATCTTTTAAGAGTATCTTCCAGATTATGTTGCAAATTGGGGGTGATACCAGAAATCTAGTGATGGGGTAGAACTTAAGAAATATTGGAAGGCTAATAGGTGTAGGTGTTTATGCCTGGAAACATAAAGCATTGCAATAGGAGAAGAGGAAACATGACAACTAGTGAAGAAACTTGGCAACATAAGAAAGTCAACACCTGCATATGGAGAAAAACTCATCCAGGATGAAATCCATCTCAAATGGGCTTATTTTAGCAACAATAAGTTCTGTATTAGTGGATGGGCTGTGACTGTTTGTGAAACAATGTGTGTATTCAATGTACAAAGTTGTCAGTAGTTCTCTCAGATTTCCTAAGAAAATTTGAGCCAGTTTTCAGATAAACATTTATTTGTAACAAGTATATAACTCAGTCAAATTGCTTTTAGAAAAAGCCACCCAATGCTTCAGAGAGAAGATGATATGCAAAGTGATCAGTGCAAAATTTATCTTAGTTGCCTCAAAGATGTGACATAAACTAGCAAGGAGTTAATTGAAATGTGCAAGTATAAAACTCTATGTAATACTTATTTTTGTATAATATGAATATTTACTTTCTATAATTGATTCCATGTTAAAAAAAGAAAAATCTTTCAACTCTATAAATTGAAACTTGAGCTTACTATGTCTCTATACAGAAAGCATTGCATGATATAATAAAAACTCAGGGCATTCCAAGGTAGTTAAGCAGCTTAAGAAATTACCAGAAACTATTCTTCCTCTCTACAATCTCAGGTTGATTTTTCTGCCCTTGACTAACAAGACAATAGTGACATCTGTACGCACTGCCAGGATGACAAAAACCCAGGCTTCTTTATCAAAGAAGCAACTACCATGAATTTCCAGCAGATTCTTTTTCTACCTTCTTTTTAAAATATAAAACCCATGTTATAATGCTTTTCCTTTCTAATAATCTATTTTAAGTTAGTAACACTTTGTGAATATTTATGGAGTAAGTGGAATGTTTTGATCTATGGGTATATTCAATCAGTCTAATTAACATATTCACCCTAACCGTTACCATTTATTACAGAGAAAATATTAAAATTTAATGTTAACTGTTTCACAATATACGAATACATACGTATTGACTGTGGACCCCTTGCACAAACCATCACTACATTTGTTTCTCCAGTCTGAGGCTTTGCACACTTTAATCAACATCCTCCCTTACTCCAACTCTGCGTCTCTTCCCTTTCTAGTATTTTAGATTTACATTTTAGTAACTCAAATAGTGTTTGTATTTCCACATCTGGATTATTTCACTCAGCATACTGTCCTTCAGTTCTATACATGCTGTGACAAATTATAGAGTTTCCTCCATTTTTTAAAAGATATGTAGCATACAGATACGTGATTAGGAAGAATGCACTTAGTGTATGAGGCAATCCTAAGTCAGAGAATGTACTCTGAAGATGTGCCTCCAATCCTGTGTTCTTTTTAGCACCATACACAGCAGTCAAAGTATGGAAATAACCCAATGATTGACACTACAAGTGGGTAAAAGGATAAAGAAAATGTGATGAATGTACCTGGCAGCTAATTTGCAGCTATAAGGTGATAGTATAGAAGAAATAGACAAGGCTGAGTAAGTGAGATGTGGCCACAATGACCATGTGTTATTTACATACACATAAAATCTTAAAGTATAAAGTAATGCAATATTGAATTAAAGTATAGTGTAACATGTACCCTTACATAATAAATAAAAAACAAAGAATTATATATTTTTGTATTGCATTGAAATTGGCATATTCCAAGCATCAGCTGTCTAGTTATACTCTTTCATTTGTCTAAACAATCACTTGAAATTGGTGCTGATTATTTTAACTCATTTGTTACTTTTATTGTATATACTACATATACATTCACACAGGTTTTAAAACTACATAGTAAATACATTACAATGCAAATGTAGGGGCTGGGGATTTAGCTCAGCAGCATAAGCACCTGCCTTGCAGGTGCGCAGTTGTGAGTTCAATTCCCGGTACAAAAAAAAATACAACTGTACAACATGATTGTTTATGTGTGTGTGTGTGTATATATATACACATACATATATGTTTAAGAAATATTGATATATATGTAGATAAACATAATAGTGTTACAAGTTTCTTAGACACAAGATGAGAAACCATAAAATTTGGAAATACTCATTTTTATTATAATATACAGAAACAGGAAGACTCACATGGGAGTATAACTGAGTGCCAGCACTTCAAAGAAATCTTATCAAACCCTATCAAACCCTGCAATTCCAATTCTATGTATAGGCACTAGCAAAATCTTTCTATGAGATTAAGAGAAGGAATTAACACAAAAAAATTTCTTTACATTGCTTACAATACACCATTTAGAAACAATCTTCCTTTCAAATAAAGCCTGAAGAATGGAAATATATATATGTGTATATATATATATGTGTAAGAATGGAATGGAAATTATATATATGTGTGTATATATATACACATATATATAATTTTTCCAACTTTTGAGTGAATAAATCATAGCCATCTAGATTTGTGTCACAAATATGACTATCAAAAAAGCAAATATTGTATAACAGAGCTTTTTTTTATAAGTTACAAAGTTGAAATACATGTACAGCACCATATTACATTAATTTCATAGTAAACAGTTTTGAAGAGGAGATACAATTTAATGAATGTTGGGAAATGTTAAGAAAGAAATGACACAGAAGGAATAGAGTATTATGTGTGTGTGTGTATGTGTGTGTGTGTGTGTGTGTGTGTGTGTTTAGTTGAAATGTTAGGAAAAGGACACAAGAGATTAAGAGGAGAATTATCTTAGCAAATCTTTGTGACTTAATCGTATGGTCACCACTGTGTATACACCCATTAATATGAGAACCTGTGACAGCTCTTACTGGGATCCCTAAATCAGCCCAAAGAGAAGATGCAACTCCTATACTAGCACACTTGCACACACACATAAGCACACCACTTATAAAGTTAGATTTACTTTTAATTTTAGCTGAAATTATTCAGAACGGCAACTCCTTTGTGTGAGAATATATGCAGTCAATGCTGGTGATAAAACTGTTAATGTAAATTATTTCAGGAAAATTATTTGAAATTTTACTGCAATTTAATAGAATACAAGTTAACTCATTGCTTATTTCAATTATCTATTACGGTACTTTGGGACAAACCAATTTTAGTCAAAGAAGTTCCACATGATAATAGTGATAATAATTTTAAAGTTATACTTAATTAGTATCTATAAATTAGACAAAATATCATTTCAATGTAGTATATTCATATAACATGTTTTGATCATATTCATTCTCTCCATAATAATACTTTTCAAAAACATTATTTGAGAGGCAACTTAGGTTCCCATGCAAGCATATGATCCCATACTATCAGCAACCAATACAGGAGTGCCATATTTGCTACACTTATAAAAGTGCATTGATATATCTTAACACCTTTGAAAGGAAGGGGAAAATGCAATGGGAGGGGGAAGGGAAGGAAAAAAATAACTGAAAGATAAAATGGAAATACAGCTGTCAGTAATGGAAGTGAGACTCGGAAGGAGCAGGTAGGGATGGGAGAGGCAGAAGACAAAAAAAATTAAGATGTGTTATGTACATGTACCAGTTCCCTACAATAAATGTAATCATTACTTGCTGAAAACAGGTGCTAAAACAACACATTAGAGTTTATTTTTTGCTTCTATTCTATGAGGTTGGATAAATAAAAAATAACGTACCCACCATTGTAGTAATATAGAGAGTAGTTTCACTTGTCAAAATGTTCTTTGCTTTGCCTATTCATTCTTCATCTCTCTCATTTACTAAAAGCCATTGATCTTTCTTCCTGTCTCTACATTTGTCTCTTCTGGAAGGTCATAGAGTTGGAATCACAGTGCATAACCTTTTCAGATTGGCTTCTTGCACTTAGTAATATGCATTTCAGTCTCCTTCATGGATATTCATGGTTTGCCATCTCATATTTCTTCATACTAACAAATATTCCATTCTTTGGTTATACCACAGTTTATCATTTGCCTACAAAAGGACATTTTGGGTGCAAATTTTTGAGTCATTGTTTTGTCATGACAGTTCTGCATTGCGGATTGTCAGCATGGTCTGCCCTAGGGATAGGAATTGTCAACCAAAGCTCAGCTATGATCAGTGTTTCTTCATGGGAGCCTCCAGGTGGCTCTTGGACTTCTTCAGGGAATCAAGGCAGATTCTGAAGCTCCCACGGTGGATACATGGATCTCTTAATGCCCATCATGCTGTTGTTTCTTCAGAAATTATTTGGCAGTACATTCTAGAACTGCTATCCCAGTACCCTGAGACAGGCCTTTCTGTACATCAGCCTAAGAGTTACAAAGTGTGAGGCGACCCCACTGAGGTTCAGAGAGGGACTATAGAAGTTCAGGGTAGCACAGCGGTACTGGAATGCAACACCACTAATACGTGTGTGTGTGTTACAAAGAGTGACATGTCTACATGTCTGATTCTTATTACTACTTTTATGGGCAGCATCCTAGATTTCATTTTGTCCTTGAGAACATTTATTATTTTAAGTAACTTTTCCAAATTGAAAGCCATGAAAAATGAGTGTGTATGTATGAATGTCCAACAATAAAATCCTGAGTTGGACATGTTTCCTGTAGATTCCATCTGAAAATTTAATAATTCTTTGGGACATATTTTACTATAGATACCAAATATAAATAAATTGTCAGCTTTCAATATCCTACCCAAAAACATACATAGATCAAGAAGGCCCTTAATTACATTTCCATTTTTTCCATTTCCAGTGTGACTGGGAGTGAGGGCATGCCCATTCTAGTCTTCTGCCCCTTAAGTGTCTAATTGTAACTCAAACCCAAAGTCAATGTTTTTCTGCTTATTAATCTGTTTGCTTTCATTATAGTAGCATCCTACCTCATCCTCAATTTATGATTTCGTTAGGGATTATTTCTTACATATCTTCCCTTAATTTAGCCTTTAATATAACACAAGAATAATTTTATGATTCTCTGAAAAAGTCAGGTTGTTGTTTGGTTTTGCTTTACATTCTTACTGTTTGCGCATGTTTGTTTTATCTTTTCTTCAGTTTATATTGGTTAACATGCAAACCTACTTAGAAAATCCAAAGTCATTTCTGTAATAGGTCTGGAAATTTGGAGATCAAATAAGCTGTAAGGAGAAAATACACATTAGTTTTCCACTGCTGTGAAAAACATTTAAAACAAGCAACTTGAAGGAAAGATTTATTTTGGTTCAGAGTTTTCTGTCCATTGTCTCAGTTGGCATTCTGGATTTGGGCCTGTGACAAGGCAGAAATATCATGATGGAGCCAGGAAACAGAGAGAGGAAGGGGCCAGGGTTCTCCTTCAATGGAGTCCTCCCAATTCCCTCTTACTGCATTCTACCTCAGCATCTCCAAATAGCAGCTCAGCTGCAGCCATGCCTCTAATGGGTGAGTTCTGGGGGACACGTAACATTCAAACCACAGCAGAAGTTGCTTCAGAAATAGTTATGTGGAACTCTCCACGTGGGTGCTAGAGTTTCTTCACACTGGTAACTACATCCTAAGAACAAGCGCTTTAAACATTGACACGTTAGTTTCCAGATCTCTCAAGACACATTCTCTAAAATGAAACTGTAATTCTGGCACATTTGCCTTTTTCAAAAATTCTAATGGAAACTTCTAGTTCATAGGAAAAAGAGTTAGACATCGTATCTCAAGGTGGAGAGGCAAAATGTCTTCACGATTTTAATTCATGGAAAGTGTATTTGTCTGAAAAATTGGGAAAATTTTAGGTCTCAAAATTGAACAAACAAACAGGTCTAATTTCCACTAAAACTGTAAAATCCCTATGCAACTTTTATCAATTTGACCTATAGGATCAAATGCAATGTTCCTATTTTGAGCCAGCATTAAAAAGAACCTTTAATATCCACGTTTCTGAGTAATCCAGCCTTCCCTGAAATCAACATACCCGGTCTCAGTTTTCTCACAGTCTACAGAAAAACTGTTATTTTTGTTTATCATTGTTATTATTTAGCACCCTTTTGGTATATTTGTAGATTGCAAAAATATTAGCATTTGTCCCATTCTGGACCACAATGGGAGTGCTTCAAAATCCGCTCACTTATTATGTCATGGGGATATATCATTCCTCACACAATTTTTTCTGAATAGCAAGATACGCAACAACACATTTTCAACATGTAACGGGAGCTGGTCCTCCACTGCATCGAAAGTGTCTCCTTCTCATGCTTTATCAAGATCAAACTGGCTAGAAGAAGGAACAATCACTTTACCTTATTTGCACATAAAATCCATTAATGAGTAATGAGAACGTCGATTTTTTTTTGCTAAGCTGTTTTCCTTTCTTGCCATGATACTGTCAGTAATAATAATAAAGGTGTCTTTCTGTGGGTTCACATCTCATTTATCAGTTATGCCTATGGTTACATTTATGTTGTGCAGTACTTGCAAGTCACACTCTCTTTTGCTTTGTTCAAAAAGGAATCAAAAGTAGTGTTCAGAAAAGAATCTTTGTACTATGAAATTAATATCCTTTTTGCTGTATCAGGAAATCAGTAATTAAATTAGAAGGGATATAGTAGGTGGTGCTGTAGTCTTTATATAATAGGAGATATTAGCAGTTATGAGATAACTAAGAAAGCACTAAACACAGGCAAAAGTATCACAGTCACAAATCAAGCAAAAAACTGAGATTGGAAAAATCAAAGACAAAACAAATCATGATAAATTTCTCTTAATCTATGTAATTACTTAGAACACAATTGGACTATGTGAGCTAAGAGTTTAGAAGCCCCATGCACTGTTAGTATGTCCTCTCCACGAGAATGTATGCCCAATTCATGGAAATACTCTATACCTGCACAGTGCCCAAAAAATAGTAGGCACTTGATAGCCATTTCCTTAATTAATTAGTTAATCAGTGATTATACACCATCTTTGCAAATTTCACATTCCTCACCTGATACACAGACCAGCGATCAATCTCTGCCACATTTAATAGACTAAAGAACCTAGAAACAAGGTATATTGGCTTAGATAGCCCAAATGTTCAGAAGTTTTTCAATTTGAACCACATTGCTCTGAACTATTAGGACTATTCCTGGGATCTAATTCTATCTGCAGCAGCTATCATTGCTGGAGTGGGGATCTCAAAGTGCTTTCCCGTGAATGCGCAGTGGGTGAGAAGTCTGAAGCTAAAGGACAAGCTGAGAAAGGCAGGCGTTAATGCTACCATTGTTTATATAATGATAACAGTGCACAAATACATCCACACCTCAATGTGTTTGCATAGGAGTTAAATTATAACAAACTATATTTTCTTGTCAATCTCAAAAGTATCTGTTAAGATAAAATTCAAGTCAATGAAAACAAAATCTCTTTTTAAAATCCTCTATTCAACATTTCAGTTCGTCAGAAAACTTCTTCGCAAATATTATCGGGAAAATCTCAGCAACTGTTACTGTATGTGACTGACTTAATTACAGTAGCTGTGTGAGTCGTAACTGAATTCCAGGACAAGAAAATGCTTGGCTATTAAAAAATACATTGGTTAAATTGTTTTAGTATTAGAGAAAGAGAAGACTTTATAAGTAAATATCTTCTTGTCAGATTGAAAGTTATTTTCCAGTTAAATTAAATGCTCATTATCTCTCCTACTTCACTTAAAAAGGAGTTCTGCAGTGAAATATTTTCATATATAGGACTCTGAAGTTAAGATGTGAATTTGGATGTCTCCAAAAGAGAAATTCAGGTGTGTACTACAGCAACTTTTTTTTAATAAAATCTTAGCTTGAAAATTGAACAAAATATATAATTGCCCTAGGACCCTAGTGTATCTCTTCCATAAAAATGCTAGTATTTTTCCCACATGCTCATGAGGCAAAGGCAAATAGTCACTTCTAAAAATTTGTGAGGTAATTTTTTACAATACGTAACATTTATCTATATCCTAGAAGTTGACAAATTAGAGTCTGTGAACTAAACCTACCTTGTCTGACCTCCACCACTCTTGGTTTTGTATATTCTTTAGCCAAAAAAAAGTGTGTGTGTGTGTGTGTGTGTGTGTGTGTGTGTGTGTGTTTGCATGCCATTTTAAAATACTCATATTTTTAAGCAGTTAAGTAAGTACCTATACAAATATTCTTAATTTTTCTTTTAGCAATGGAAACTCTGTAATCTTGTTCTGTATATGTAAATTACGCTGAACTTTTGCCTTATTCATGGTCTATATATTACTAACATGGTCATTAAAGATACCAGTGTATCTGGCCTCAATTTATTCTTCATTGATTGCTAACACCAGAGATGTACCATTTAATTTTTCAATAATTACAGAACTAACCTTTGATCTACAATAGGATTTGGAGATTTACAATAGAATAACAAAGCATTTTATCAGAGTAATAGCAACAACAGCACATTGGATTCATAAAACCACTTTGTACATGTGCATTCCAATACTAACACTGAAAAACACACAAGCTAAACAGAGATATCTACATAAACCTATCTTATAAGTAGAAAGATAGTCTCACAGAGGTTAAGTAATTGACCTAGTATTATAAATCCTGTAATTATTGAGGCTTTCCCAGCAATAGATATATTCATGTTACATGATTTCATTATACCTTCTCAAGTTAAAGTGATATCATACTTCATTTAGTTATGCAAGAATAATAGTTACATGCATATAATTATATGAAGATAGAATAGATAATATAATAAAATTCCAATGTTTTATTGCAGTTAATGACTAAATCACAACCATCAGGCCAACTGTCAGATACTAGTAAAATCAACTAAGAAAGTTAAAGCATTCACTATAGAAAATAACATAAATTAATGAATTAAGTAATCTAAAAGTAGCAATCTCAGTTCTACAAATGAGAAGAGAGTCCTTAAATCAGCCAGTTTTTTCATTAACTCTTTGACACAATTTATTATTTTTATTATGCATTAATTTATTATTGCATTTCAATAATAAATTTCAACTTCATTAAGTAACTCTGACTCAAATTAATGCCAGATTTGCATTTCATCTTTTTTAGTAAATATTTTCAGTCCATGCAGTTTGCAATTATCTTGGGGTATCAGTACATATACATAACAAAGTTTGAGTCATCATTTTCAATAAATATTTGCCTTGCATGATTACTATTGTGCATAATTACATATTCATAAAATTTAAAGATTGCTTTTAATATCTTAGGGGAGTCAAAAGTATAACATAAGTAATTAAGAAAGGCAGAGTTCAAAGGCATATGAAAGTTCAGAAATTATTAAAATTTTAATTATAAATATCACATATAATTATATATATCTCATATATAATCTGGCTACTTTTTCTATTATCTTTGAAATCAACAATTTAGTAAAGAATATTATTATTAGAGCTTTAACATCTTCTTTAATACTGCATAAATTATATGACAAAAATTTTTCTCATTATTGTGGAGAAGTTTGGGCCTGCAAAGGTTTTATGTTTCTTGTTTGTTTGTTTGTTTGTTTGTTGATGAAGTTTTTCTTTCTTTATATAATTATTCAAATTTTTAAAAAAGATGTTTCTTCATGCCTCAGCCCTTCATCTTGTTACAATTTGCTGGTATGTGTTTAAAAGAAAACTATTTCTATATTACAGGCATTTTTTAAGTAATTCTTTGAGCTATGACTTCTTAGAATGTTTCTGCTGCTCTAAGAAGCCCATAGTCTCAAGTTCTCACATTTTAAATCTAACATTTATGAAATCATTTTTTTCTGTATTCTGAGAATGTCTCATCTGTTTTTCTCACTACTCATTACGTTGTGTTCTTTTCTTTTCTGTTTCTATCATTATAAACTTCATTATTAAATTTTGCATAGTATTTCTGTCATTTCTATACAATCATGCTTTGTCTGACCAAGTTCTGTTTTCATCCATAGACTTTTCATTGTATTTTGATTTATTCTTTCACGTTTTCTTAAATTTTGTTAAAAATAAAAAGTGGTAGCATTAAATAAGGTCCCTGGGCGCATTCATCCAAGTCATTCACATTTTCTTAACCTTAAATGGACTAATAAACTCATTTAAACTTAATCTTCTTAATCATTTATGTCTTTTTAATCTTAAGTGGGCCAATGAACCCAATAGGCCAATGGGCCAAGAAGCCTAGTGATTTCTCTTTTATTTTAACTCTATTTTGAGCTTTTCCTATGCATTGTACTTAGATCCACTGTTGGCCTGAAATTCTTCTTGTCCTTCTTCTCTTATGGTTATTCTTTCCTTGAACTCAGACCTCAAGATGGAAAGCAAATAAATGGCTAGAGACATCCTATGGCAAGATAGAAGGAGCTCAGAGTTCTCTCTCTCTCTCTCTCTCTTCTTAACAGCCAATAATGCCATCATAGGACACCAACCTTCATGACCTTATTAGTGCTAATTACTTCTTCAAAGTCCATCTCTATATAGCATTAACAGGAATTATCTTTCTTAAACACAAAGGGAAACACATTCATACCCTGATAATCAGCTTAGGTTTTAAACTTGCATCTGCCTAGTCAACCTCATGCAGAGTTCAATCTCTCCTCTAGGCTGCAGTATACATTCAAATGATTCATCTACACAGCATGAGAATCCATCATATCAGACCATTTGTCTGGAAGCATCAAGGTTAGAACATGGTCACTCTTGCCAGATTGGGGATTTTTAAAGGATAATACACTTTAAGAACAGCAAGAAAAACAAAGCTAATGTTAACACTGCTATACCCTTAAGAAGTTTAGAAATTGTATAGAGATTTGATAGTGCATTTATTAACTCAATTAAAATAAAATTAGAATAGAAAATAAAATATTAACCCTTAAACATTCAATTATTTAAATAGAGAAAGACCAAAAATTGTGTATGTTTCATTAATTTTATAAGGTATCAGGAAACATAAATACATTTTATCAAATTTATTTAATAATTTTTCTTTGTATGATATATCTTAAACTATTCAATATGCATACATCCACTTATAAATATCTCAATGTGATCATTCTTTATAGCTGAGTAGTACTCCATTGTATAAAAATGCCACAACTTTTTTATCCATTCCTCAGTTGATGGGCACTTAGGTTGTTTCCAAGATCTGGCTATTACAAATTGTGTGCTATAAACATGGTTGCACATATATCACTGTGGTATGATGTTTTCAGATCTTCTGGGAATATGCCTAGAAGTGTAATAGCCAGGTCAAATGGGACCTCCAAATCGAGCTTTTTGAGGAATCTCCAGACTGACCTCCACAGTGATTGCACCAGTCTACACTCCCACCAAGAGTGTAGAAGAGTTCCTTTTTCCCCACAGCCTCTCGGGCATTTGTTGTTGGTAGTTTTTTCTAACCTGGCCATTCTTTCTGGGGTGAGATGGAATCTCAGTGTGGTTTTAATTTGCATTTCTCTCATGACTAGTGATGATGAATATTTTTTCATATATTTATTTGCCATTCATATTTCTTCATCTAAGAACTGTGTATTCATTTCAGATGCCCATTTTTGGATTGGGTCTTTGAATTTCACAGGTCTGATTTTTTTAATTCTTTATAAGTTCTAGACAGAAGTCCTTTGTCTGAGGGACAGTCCATTAAGATTTTTTCCCAATTTGTGGTTTTTCTTTTCACTCAGCTGGAAATCTCTTTCGACATGCAGAAACTCTTTAATAAGATATGGTCCCAGTTATTGATTCTGGGAAATATTTCCTGTGCAGTTTGATTCTTGTTCATGAATTCTCTACCCACCCCTATATCTTTGAAATAGGTGTTGATGATCTTCTGTATTTCCACAGAGTCTGTGGCAATTTCACCTTTTTCATTTCTTATTGCATGAACTTGAGTTTTTTCTTTCCTTTTTTTAGTAAGGTTCGCCAGGGGCTTATCAATTTTATTTATTCTTTCAAAGAACCAACTCTTTGATTCATTGATCCTTTGTACTGTTTCCTTAGTCTCTATTGCATTAATTTCTGCTCTAATTCTTATAATTTCCTCTCTTCTTTTGGTTTTGGGCTTGGCTTGCTCTTCTTTTTCTAGATGTTTGAATTGTAGCATCAGGTTGTTTATTTGTGTTCGTTCTGTCTTCCTGATGTGGGAACTCAGTGCAATAAAGTTTCTTCTGAGGACTGCTTTCATTGCATCCCAGAAATTCCAGTAAGTTTTTTTTGTATTTTCATTTGCTTGTAGATATTGTTTAATTTCTTCTTTAATTTCCTCTGTGACCCACTCATTGCTCAAGAGTGTATTACTCAGTTTCCATGTGTTTGTGAAGTTTTTGCAGTTGCTTTTATCATTAATTTCTAATTTTATGGCACTATGATCTGATAGCATGCATGGGATAATTTCAATTCTTTTGCATTTACTTAAGTATGTTCTGTGGGATAGTATATGGTCTAATTTAGATAATGTTCCATGTACTGTTGAGAAGAATGTATATTCTGATGTTGTTGGATGGAAAACTCTATATGTATCAAGTCTATTTGTTCACAGGTATGATTCAGTTCTGTTATTTCTTTGCTGATTTTCTGTCTAGTTGATCTGTCCCTCTGTGTCAATGGCATGTTAAAATCTCCTGTTATAATTGCATTATTGCTTATTTGAATTTTCATTTCTGTTAATATTTTCTTTGTATAGCTGGGTACTCTGGAATTTGGTGCATATATATTTAAGATTGTTGTCTCTTCCTCTTTAAATTTTCCCCTCACTGGTATGTAGTGACCTTCTTTATCTCTTTGGATCATTCTTGGTTTGAAGTGCACATTGTCTGCAAACAGGATTGCTACTCCTGCTTTTTTTTGTTGTTGTTGTTTCCTGTTGTGTGGAGTACTATTTCCCATCCTTTGACTTTCAGTCTATGGGTTTCCTTTTTGGTAAGATGGGTTTCTTGTAGACAGCATATGGTTAGATGTTGTTTCTTGATCCATTCTGCCAGTCTGTTTCTTTTGATTGGTGAGTTGAGGACATTTACATTAAAAGTTATAACTGTTATATATTGGTTTATTGTTGACATATTATCTTTCTGCTGTTGTATCTTTAGCTTTCCATTCTATTTAATTGTCTACCTTGCTTGGTGAGTTTATCCTATGTGTATCTAGAATATCTTTCAGTATTCCTTCTAGGGTTGGTTTTGTGGTCATGAAATTTTTCAGCTGTTCTTTGTCATGAAAGTATCTTATTTCTCCATCCATTTTGAAGGACAGTTTTGCAGGGTACATCAGTCTGGGTTGGAAGTGGTTTTCTTTTAGGATCTGAAAGACTTCACTCTATGCTCTTCTTAACTTCATTGTTTGTGTTGAGAAGTCTGCTGTGATTCTGATAGGTTTTCCTTTATAGGTGATCTGTCTTTTCTCTCTAACAGCTTTTAGTATTCTGTTCTCATGGTGGGTTTCTGGGATGGTGCTTATTATGTGTCTGGGTGTAGTTTTATTTTGGTTATGGCTATTTGGTGTTCTATATGCTTCACTAATCCAAATGTCAGTTTCCATTCTCATGTTTGGGAAGTTTTCAGCTATTACTTCTGTAAATATCCTCTTGATATCATTTTTGCTGTTCCCTTCTTTTTCATTTATCCCTATGAATATTATGTTATTTTTCTTTGTATCATCTTGCAGCTTTTGAATGGTTATTTCCTGATTCTTTGTTATTTTTAAAAGATCTTTCCTTTCCTATTCACTAGCTGCAATCTTATCTTCGAGGTCTGAAATTCTATCTTCAGTTTCATTGAAGTGGTTTTTATAGAATTTTTGATATCCTGTATCTCTTTGAATCTGCTTTATGCATTCTGTTTGTTTCTTATAGTGTTACTTCAGGTATTCTATCTGTTTGCTTTGTTCCTCTAATTTTTTAGCTGTGTCTTCCATAGATGTGTTCCCTATTTCTTTCACTACTTTCATCACTTCTTCTTTTACCTGGGCAATTATTTCTAATTTGAATTTCTCCATAGTTTCCCCTAGTTGCTTCTTTATTTCAGTTGATATCATTTCAGTCATTTCAAGTGTATGGCTTTTATTTTCTTCTATGTACATGGCTCCCAGACTTTCTTGGGATGGGCTGGTGATTTGAGCCTGCCTTTTGGTCTCTCCTTTTATCATTTTTCTTTATTTCCTTGGCTTGAGTGTGTTCCAAAGCTTCTTCTGGGTGTGTTGCAAACCTCCTCCTGTACCCTAAGCTACTCCTCTGCAGGTACTTGGCCCCCTAAATTTAGAGGCAGAAGCAGGGTGTGGATAACTAGGGCCAGAGAAACCCCTGGGGCACAATCCCCTGTCCTAGGCATGTGGATATGAACTCAGCAGCTTGCAGTGCTGGTCGTAAGCTGTCTACAGGCCAGCCCAATTGAGCCCAGAGTCCTCAAGCAAGGTTCCTGCCTCCTGGACTGAAACAAGGCCACTGAGCATGGTTGACTGAGGCCCTGCAATGTGCTGGACCCAGTCCAGCATCCCAGTAGCTCCCCAGAAACTCAAAAGCCAGAATGTAGGTCTCCAACTTTCCCCAGCTCACCGGAACTCACCTCAGGCAATCTCCACCTCTCTGGAGATTCTTGGGTTTCTTAATTGAGATGCAGAAGCTGGGCATGGAGAACTGGGGCTGGCAGAGCCCCAGTGGTACAATCCCCTCTCCTAGGGGTGTGGATATGAACTCTGCAGCTGGCATTGCTGGTCGCAAACTGTTCCAATATTTTAATAATATTATTTTCTCACTTTCTGATTAGAAGATAACTTGTTAGATGTTGTTCAATTCTGTCAGTACCACCAATGGAATTATTATAATCATTGACCACTATTGGAATTTTTTAGTTTCATTTCTTCTTTCAAATTCTGTCATTTCTGCATTATGAATAGTTGATAATAAAGAGATATCTCTTTTGTCATTCCATTTTATTATACAGACTTCTCCTCTCTGGTATGCTAACACTTCTCCTTTTTTGTTTTTTTCTATTACAGATCTTTAGGCATTTCCTTCCTATTTAATCTCAGTGTGCCAGATATGTGCTATTTGGGTTGTAAAAGAAAATTACTGAATTCTGGAGAAGTATAAAAATTATATCTAATGTACTTAAGTTTTTATAGACTGCAGTACAAAAGCTTAGGTTATTTTTCAAAAATAAATAACTACAATTCAGTGACAGAAAATAACAAGATCTTATTAGATTTCACTAGAAACAAACATCAAAATGGAATACAGGGC
>PVJX010039507.1:0-15719 GCA_004027295.1 Dolichotis patagonum
CTGCTTCCGTTTGTCAGTTGTTTGGCATATGATCTTCAACAGAGGATGCAAGGATGATGCATGCGTGTGGGTGTGAGGGGAAGGAGCGAGGCAGAGAGCTGGCACGCAGTCTATGTGCCTGGTTAACGTGGGCAGATGGAGGAGGGAGATTGCATAGCAGATGACAAAGTCCTCGCCTTAAAACTATTTCTGCAATGTCAAGTAGAGACTCAGTTTTTTTCTAAATTTATTTTTCCAAGTGTAAAATGTACATTCTATATTTTGACTTTAGGTGAAATCTTTTACAACCTCATCATTTTACTTGTGAAGAAATGCAGGACTTGAGATGCAGAATAGTTTGCCACATAGCTTGCCACAGAGTGGGAGACATTAACTAGAATTTAGGTCTCCTAATTGCCATTCTGGTCCTTTGCCACAACTTCCTCTTTCTGTGGTTAATCTGCCTGAGTTATAGGAACGATTTGAGATAATAACTTTTAAGTATAGAATTAGGCATATTGAATGTGGTAGTGAACATCTCACAAGTGGGAGCATGTGATGCATAGATACACATTGCCCTTTTTAAGGGAATTAGTGACTCCATGTCACTAAATTCAACAGCTTGTTCTCTACTATCATTCTAATGAAACCTTCAGTAAGAGTTGAACTAGTCATTCCTCTTTCATCTTAAAGCCAGTACTCCACACTCTCCTGGCTATCTGCTTCTCCTGTCTTTTCCTTATGTCTCTCTGCTTCCTGAATTACAAATGTTGGAGTTTTCAAAGCTTACTCTCGGACTTCCTCTGCTACATTGATACCTGTTGACTTTAACCAGTCCCGTCAATATTATTTATTTATTTATAACTTTCAAATATATACCTGTAATATTAATCTCTCCCTTACATTCAAAGTTTATATGTAAATGTTTATTTGATATTTCCACTTGATTTTCTGTTGGGCACATCAGAGTTCAGTTTATAAAACTAATCTCAGATTTTTCCATTCTTAGAAATCATCATCATAGGAAATGGCATGATGTTTGCACAATAACCTACATAAAAATTATCTGTGAAGCTCTGATGATGTCTACCAACCTCCACCACACCTCAAATATGCTAAAACCAATAATGTCTTCTAACAGCTAACATTAGCAACATAAATAAGGTACTATCATTTTTCCCTTGAAATCTAACAATTTAATTTTGCTAGTATTCCTTAATTTTCTAGTATTGAACCCAGTACTTCCTTACTGAACTATAGTCCCAGGCCTTTAAAAAAATTTTTTTTTGAGATTAGGATCTCACTGAACTGGTGACCTTCTTGCATCAGCCTCTCAAAATGGTGGGATTCCATGAGTGCGTCATCATACTCCACTACAGCTCCTTCTACAAGGCACTGCATTATTATGACCTTGGGTCCCTCTCTTACCACATGACTGCCAACCTATTTGTTATCCACTGACACTCAGAAATATTGACCACATTATTCCTTCTCCAACATTGCAGGCATGATCTTTCCTCAGGTTGATGGGGAACTACATTGTTAAAAGCAGAAAGTTCAAACAGTTCGATAGAGTAAATTTAGATATCAGGATGAGTTTATCCTCAGAAATAGGTGCTAAGGTCAAGAGGTCTTAAGAAAGTTATTCATAGGCTTCTTAAACAGAATGAAGTAAGTTTTAAAAATTGGCATCTTTATAATTCATAACTAATCAGATATAAGGAATAAAAGGAAGACAGAACCAAAAGTTATCCTCAGGGTTTATTTATGTGGACATCTGGGGCATTGCTCATGCTTCATTTGTGTACCAGGGATCAATACAGGTAGAAATAAATGGTAGTTTTTGTTCAGAGTGTAATAATTTATTATCTAGAAGTATAAATACTTAAAAATGATTTGTCTGTTTATTAATAGGTCAGTAATTTTCAATAAGACATCAAGATACCTTCTCTTATTTTACCATAGAATATACCAGGGAACTATTTAAAATCTCAAAAAATGCTTTTAGTTTTGTTAAACCTAAATAAACTAGATTTAGGTTTTTTTTCTTTAAAAGCAATTATAATCACAAATGTATGAGATTCTGACTCAATTTCAACCATTAAACAGATTTAATCTGGGCCAGAATCTTTTTGATTTTTGTCAGCTCTAAGAAGAGCCTAATCCTGTATTATTTGTTCTTTGATTTATAGTGATTAGAAGTAGGGATCAAAATTGTCGGGTAGCTATATGAGCTACTTACTAACTCTGTTCCATGAATGTAAATGAGCAATATCTGAAATGTATGTACTTATTAAATCTCAAAGTTATTATCAGTAGACATTAGTTATGTATTTTCAGCATGAATATATTTCATTTTCACAGTTAAGGTTTGATATCACAATTAGGTTTGCACTCAAATTAGGAAACATAGGTAACCAACAAAGTATCACTTTTACAAACTGGAGGTACCACTTTACAAGACCTGACTGATAATTGGACAGAGAGACAGTTCTCTTGGTTCTTATTTTGGCTTGGGAGGAGTGACGGTATACAAAATTGGGTTGAAAGTTCTTCCTTTGCCTCTCATTAGACTTTTTTTCTCAAGCCACTTTCTCAATTTTAATTTTTTCTCTCCTCTGTTAATATTAGTGTCTGACAGTCTCTCTATTAGTCACTATCCCATTGCCAGGACTGAAGTTGTTAGACTTTTCCTTGTTTTCAGTGACCTTGATAAATTTGAGAAGTATTAGTGAGGCTTTTTTTGTAGAATTTTCCTCAATACTAAAGGAACACCAAAGAGATACACTGTCATTCTCATCATATTAAGTCAAGGATACCTATTATTACCATGACTTATCACTGTTCATATCAACCTCGATCACCTGTTTGATATAATGTTTATCAGTTCCCCTCTATAAAGTTACTCTTTCCACACTATTTTCCATACTCTACTCATTAGAAAGAAGTTATTCTGTGGCTCCATATTTAAGGAGTGGGGAATTGTATTACACTTCTTTTAGGAAGGAGAGCTATATAAATTGTTTGGAATACTTTAGACAATATTGGTATATTTCCCCATTTATTTACATACGCATTCATTCATATAAGTATGAATTCATAAACAATTTTAAACTCTGTGCTGTAATCTAATACTACCTTGTTTTTATCCTTGCTCAGGATTGTCATCATATTCCTTACATCTTTTCCTTCCAAATTACTTGGATCGGCACCCTTTCTTTTATCTCGTGCTTTGGTATTGTTTTATAGATTTGCAAATTCACTTAAATTGTTTCATAGCATTCAGTGCCATAAAGCCACCATTGTGGTGCCATGGAGAATATGGTCTGAATACCTCAAAAAAGCCACTTTGTTTCATCGATTCAATCCCAAATCCAGGTAACTATTGATTATTCTTTATGTTTTGCCTTTTCTAAAATGTCATATAAATAGATCCAAACAGGAATAATATTTGTGATAGGCTTTTTTCACTGTACATTCAAAGTATACATTTAAAATTGTGTATTTATTGTGTGGCTTGAGAGCAGCTATGCACTTTTTGTCACTCAACATTATTTCATTGCATGGGTATACCAGTTTGCTCTTTCACCTGTTAAGGATACCTTAATCACTTTCAGAGTTCAGCAATTTTAAACAAAGCTGCAATAAATATTCATGTGCAAGCTCTTCTATAGCACAAGATTTCAAATCCACTGAGTAATTTCCTAAGAGTGCAACTACCAGATATGGTTAGGCCATATTTACCTACTTAGAAAACTAGTGAATTAATATCCCAAGTGGCTGTGCTACCTTGCCCTCCTACCAACATTCCTATTGTTCAGCATCTTTGTCAGCTATTGCCAGTACTTTGGATGCTGCCTGTTCCAAATATATAGTGTCACCTCATTGTTGCTTAGGTTTGCAATTACCTCATTCCAAATAATGCGCACTTTTTCATGCACTTATTTGCCATCTGTAGTTTTCGAAGGGCTGTCTTTTGATTATTTTAAATTGGTTTGTTTTCATATTACTGAATTTTTTCAATTTTTATTTTTATTGGTACACATTTGCAGTACATAATAATTATATTCCCAGTAGGGAGTTGGTGCCTGTATCCCCTCTCCCCACAACTGCCTCGATTTCTTGGTTCCCTTCCTATTTGCCAAAGATCTTAGATCGCTGTTTCTTATTATCTATTTTCTTTTTGTTCTTTGTTTATATTTTGGGTTTCTCCTAGAAGAGAAGAATAGTGTGTAGAATTTTAAGAGCACTTTATATGCTTTTGTTAGAAGATCTTTATTGAGTAAGTGATTTGCTGATATTTTCTTCCAGTCTCTGGTTTTTTTTCTCTGTCTTTTAGCAATGAACTTTTGTTAAGTAGAAGTTTTTAATTATACTAAAGATCAAATCATCAAAGTTTTATTCATTAATTATGTTTTTGGCATTTTATCTGAAAGTTCATCACCAGGCTTGAGATCATATAGATTTTTTATCTGATTTTATTGTAAAAGTTGTACATTTTACATTTAGATTTGTGGTCCACGTTGAGTCAAATTTTATGGAAGACATAATGCCTAGATTCATTTTCTTTGTTTTTTTTTTCTTTGCTTGCCTTTGGTTGTTTGTATTACTTTCCTGTTGCTCTTATAGCAAAGTTGCTTAATATGACCTAATTACTTTTTAAGTCGGAAATCTGAATTGAGTCCCACTGTGTGAAAATCAAGGGATATGCAACACTGTGCTTCTTCTGGAAGTTCCAGAGATGTTGCATTATTTTACTTTTCCTAGTATTTGAGGCATCCAGTGTGACCACATTCTTTTATCTTTGAAGCCAACAACATCATTCCATGGAGTTTGTTTCAGTCTGTCTCTCTCTGAATCTTCCACTCTTGCCTAATTCTTTTACTTCTCCTGACCTGCGTGATTATGTTCACTATCCTGCTTGGATAATTCACTGCATAACCTTTACTAATTATGTCAGCTCTTTATCAGCCTTAATTGTGCTTATACCTTAATTGCTCTTTGCAACGTAGCCTAACATATTCACAACTTCCAAGAATTAGTACATGGACATCTTTGGGAGCCCATTATTCTACTGACCACACATCTAATTGTTGTACCATGATTTGTTAAAAGACTATTTTTTTACTCCTTGAATAATTTTTATGCTTTTATTAAAAGTGATTGACTGTATTTGAATGGTCTCATTGTGGTGTTAGTTTGCATTTTGCTGACAACCAATATTGTTAAACAGTTTTTATATGCTGTTCAGATAGCTTCTTTTGTAAAGCATCTGTTCAAGTCTCTCCGCATTTTCTTTCCTTACCATTACTCATCTTCTTTTATTGATGTATAGGCATATATAATGTATTCTGCATAAAAGTCTTATATATTGAATTATTTCCCCAGATACGGCCTGCCTTTCACTTTCTTCGTATCTTTTAATAGCAGAAGTTACATTTCAATGATTTGTTCTATTTTTTTAAGCAGTAATGTCCATAGAAATAGAATATGAGTTGCAAGAATGAGCCACATAAGCAATTTTAAATATTTTAGTGATTGATTTAAATAAAATCAAGAAGAAAGATAAATTATTTTTAATAATTTATTGCTTGACTTAATAGAGAAAATATAACTACAAAATCTAGTCAACACAGACATTACTAATGAGCTAGTTTACATTTTTTTGGTACCAAGTCTTTGAAATTGAAGCATATTTTAGACTAATAATACATCTAAGTTTAAAATTAGCCACATTTCAAGGGTTCATTACCTAAATGGAGTTAGCTGGTTTAGTAGGAGATACCATACTTCTAAAATCTTGTTGTATTTATCTTTCATTAAAGTCTGTGATCCATATTAAAATAAATTTTGTTTGCGCTACACAGGAAACTTAAAGCTTGCTTTTTAATATAGATTGTTGTTTCAAATATACTTATTGAAAGATTTGCTTTTCTCATTCAATTAAATTTGCTTTTTTCTTAATAATCAATATAATCATATAACCTATATTTCTGATTCTGCTCTATTAATTTATACATACTTGTACCAATGTCAGATCATATTTAAATATTACAGTTTATAGTAAAACCACAGAATCTGATTGTTTAAGCCTTCCAACTTTATTCATCAAACTTACCTTAGCAGGCCTATGCCTTTTTTGTATTATATATAATGCAAAATCATTTTGTCAATTTTTACCTAAAACCTTCTCAGATTGTGATTCACTAGGCACGTTTTTCCTCTAGTTCTGATAATAACCAATTCATTATTATTCATAATTTATAATCCTAATTTACTTTCTTGAACTCCAAACAATCAAAACTTAAGCATGGATCTACTTTCGAAAGAAGTGGGTAAGTTTCACATCTTCCAATACTTTAAAACATGTGTGCTTAGAGGAATCAAAGGCATTGTATGCCATTGTTTATAATCAACTATGTTCTTTTGACCTACAGTGCCAGAGACCAACACATGTTGATCAGAGCCAATGAAGTAAAAGCAAGGATGATAAAACCAGAGGAAAGTTGATGTATACGAAAGAGAATAGGACTTTCAAACTACTCTTTTAGGAGGCTTACTTTTTTTCATAATTTTCAGAAAAGCAATAATGTTTTATAATCAATTGAAATGAATATGTACTCTCAAATACATACACAATAACTTTTAATTTGTTTTTCTTATCATAACCTTTAAATTTTTCTGGGAAATACCTTTAAGAAAATAATTATAAAAAATAACAATAAATTAGTATGGAAAATAAGTCTCAAAACAGAATACTTACTATAGTTTAATAGAATACTACACAGAAAGCTAGTTTATTCTTCATTTTATTGAATAAATATTTTAATTCACTGACATTCATATTTACAGAGCAATGATAATTCAAGAGCATAATATTGATCTTGAGAGACTAAAAGACACTTCCATTCATACAATATTATTAAATGCCTCCTAGGGTCAGATGCTTTCTTGGATGATATTCTGAGAAATTAAACATCAGAGAAAGATTCCTACTAATTCATATTAAATATATTTGATTTCATTTCTTTGAAAGTTGATAACCCTCCCAGGCTATTTATATCAATTCTCTGTTACCCATATTCCTTAAAATGTCCTGAGCACATTAATAACCCAAACAATCTTTCTCTCTTGGGAGATGAAAAGCAATTCTTAAAATTTCTGGACTTTGCCTCCACTTTTGAACGGTAAGGGTTGAGGATAATAGAAAGCTAATCATCTCCCTTGTCTACCTTCTGGTTCTACCTTGGTCCCAATCATGAAGCCACGTCCTGTACACAGTCTTAGAAGAGAATATTCTTCTTAAACTTCTGCATTTCTCAGGCTAATCAGGAAAATTTTCTCAAAATTCATTTCTTGTATCAACTCATAAATTCTGACTCATAAATCTTGCATGAACTTGAGAATCTGCAATCTTTAATTCATGCAGTTTATAATTCTTATTAATTTGGGCATAGTCAATATTCTAATTATGAGCATTTATTAGGCAGTGTGATCTGAAAAATTTTGGATCCATGAAGACACAAAAGTGTAATAAGGTCTTTCGTGTCGCGGAATTTATTTCTAGAAGGCAGGGCAGAGAATGCACTGGGTGAGGAGGGAGGGGTCTGTGAAAGCTTAAGCTGCAACAGGCTTGCGTGTTTGGGTTTCTCCTACATACAAAGCTCCTAGAAAACAGTCAGCAGGCAGGGATGCTAGAGTCAACGAATAGCGAAGGCTGAATTCTCACCAAGTGACTATTGTAGGTCAGAAACGTTAAGAGAGATTTTCTGCAGCCAGTAGGTTTGGGACATGCTGTAGGAATTGTTGGCTTTGAATGATTATCACAGAAATAATTGACCATCAAGTTAAATTTTACAGTGCAATTCTGCCTCTTGGTCCTTCTCTTTTCCAATTTCCTCTCCAGCTGTAGAACACTCTGGAATGACTTTCTATGCCTCACTGCTTCTCATGATTTTAAAGTAATTTAAGAAATTCTACTGTGAATTGCAAATCAGTGTTTTTTTAATTGTTAGTTTACTTTATCTTAGTTTAGTCTGGTTTAGTTTAGTTTAGTTTAGTTTAGTTTAGTTTAGTTTAGTTTAGTTTAGTTTAGCTTGGTTTAGTTTAGTTTAGGTGTACCGAATGGATCCTTTTGCAATTTTTCTAAGTTTTTTTCCCTTTTTGTTAGCTATTCCATGGGAAGTGTCATGTGAAATATTCCTTTGTGTCCTTGGAGCCCCCATTTTTTTTTTTTTAAAAAGAATTCCTCTGACTTCAAAAACATAAATAGTCAGTGTTCTTGAAAACAAAGGCAGGCTTGGCCTTAGGAATACAGAGCAATAGAATTCTTTATGTTCAATGTGGTCCTTCTATTCAGACAAGTAACACTAAAATAACATTTGGGCCCTGAAATAATTTCTGTCAATTGTGAATTCCAACAATTCACTATGAAAATGCGTGACATAGCCAAGCAAAGGGAAATAGCCACACAAATAATAAAAACTGCTTTGAATAAACCAGTTATATCATTTTGACTCAGTCTGTGAAACTGCTTTCAGGTGAATACATTTGTCGTGATGATTTTTATTAAATCTAATAAGTAACAGGTATCTTCAAAGTACTGTTTATGCTCTATTTATTTCAGGAAAACCATAGCTCAACAACCTCCATGTTGATGTGAAATTACTTTTCAGCACAGCTTGGAACACTATCTCCAAACATTTGGGGTTTATGAGATAAGAGTATGACTCCAGAAAAATTACTAACATATTTGAATGCCAGATATAATGAACTCATTCACATTTTACCAAGCATTTTGACTTTCCTGATCATTCAGCAGCCCCATTATTTGTATTATGTTCCTCTTTCCTATGTAAAAGGTAGAGATAAGAACATTTTTATAGATTTCCAACTTCATAATAAAATACAATATTTCAAGGTCTTAGGAAGGAGTTAAGTTTAATGAGCTGGATGATTCCCAGCTTATACTTTATTTGTTCAAATCTGAGAAACGTAAGTGAGTTTTCATTTTAAAATATTTTTGAAATGCATGACAGAGATGAGGTTATAATTATAGGAAAAAAATTAAGTGGGCAAAAGACTGACAGTTTCATTCTACCTTCCTTGAGCTGTTTGTTCATCCTTGTGATCCACAAGAATGCAGTGGCTTCCTGCCCACTCCAATGCTCATCTAAAATACACACGGAGCATAGCAGAGAGAACTTATAGAAAAAGTGAATTCCAGTAGTCATTCTCAAAAGTTTTAGGACTGACAATTATCTTGTATTGGTCACTCATGTCTTCCATGGATCTTGCTTTTTTCTGATGTCAAGTGGATAATGTCATACATATCAAACTACAAAGCCCTGAAAGAAAATTCCTCAGAAGTACTCCCCATGCTCAGCATCCTAGTGAACTGGACAATTCTTATATCACCTCAGCTATCCACTGACAGTAGATGCAACATTCAATTTTTACGTTGCACACACACAATTAGGAAGCACACCTAAGCCTTCACGTAACCTTTTACCTTAGTGCAGAGGGAATAGGATTATCTGGGATAGTTTGACTGAAGGAACATTTTAAATGTTCTGTTGCTTTAGGGACACTGGGTCTTACTCTGAGTTCAGAATACGTTCTAACTTCTGGGTGTCTTGCACAGGTCACAGGAATGAGATAGAATTCATTCATGGATAGAAGCTCAAGAATTTATTACCCAAAACATAAATGATATGTAACCATATGCTGGTATAAGTGAAACACTTCTTATTTCAAAATAAAACTATGAATATCAAAATTTTATAGGTAAGACCCACTCAATCTTTTCTAGGGCTATTTCCATACAGTAATGACAATTATAATAAACTTTTAAAAATGTCTTTTATATTATATTAGAATATCAGATGCTTGCAATAAATTTAATAAAAGTTTATTGATTTCATATTGCTAATACTAGCTATGTGTCTATATTAGAAATGGAAGGCATTTAAAATTATCAACATGTCCTACTACTATATTAGTTACATTCCATGAATTTTGAAATGTGTCTTATTATCACTAAATTCAAACTATTTAAAACATTTTCTTGTAATTTTTTCTTTGATCCATGGATTATTTAGAGGTGTGCTATTTAATGTTTAAATTTAGAAGTATCTTACTATTTTACCACCACAATTTAAATTGTTTGTCAGAGGCCATATGATGTAATATTTTAGTCTTTTACATTCATGAAGACATGTTTTATGGTTTAGTATATGATTTTTCTTGGTAAACTTTCCATGCATAGTTAAAATTATATATAAATATATCATACATATTATATAATAGGATATATTATACCATATAATAATATATAATACATCGATATACATAATATAATATTTATACTATAATATGTACTTATTCTCCATTTGGTTGTAGTACTCTGTCAATATCAATAGATCCAACTGATTGATGGTATTCAAATCTTCTCTAATCTTATTGATTTTTAATGTGCTTTTCTATTAATTACTGAGATGTCTTGAAATATAAAACTATGATTATGGATTTGTCTCTTTTTCCTTTACTTCTTTTACATTTGTTGAATATATCCTATAGCTCTATTTTTAAGTATCTACACATTTAGGAAAACTATGGTTCAGTCAATTAAACTTTTCCTTTTATTAAATGCCCACTTCATCTCTGGTAATTCTTTGCATCTTGACATCTAATTAGGTGGCTAATAATAGAGTCAATTTGGGCCTATTAGCTTAATATTTGCAGGAAACAACTTTTATTTTGTTTTAATATGCTTGATCAATGTTGTTAAACTGTCTTTCTAGTTTTTCCTTTTACATTTTATCTGAAAGTCTGTATTTGTAATGAGTGGCTTTGAGTGTACCATACAGGTCTTCGCTTTTGCTGTCTTTCCCATTCAGCTTTTGTTTGTTTGTTCTTATTTTACTCTTTTCCTTCTCTTCATTTATTCTGGAATTTATTCCATTCAGCCTGAAAAACTTCCTTGGGCATTGCTGATAGTGAAAAATCTACTGGAAAATTGGTTATTTCAGATTTTGACTTTCTAAAAGTGTATATAATGGATCTAATTTTGTTGAAGTAGTCTTGTGGATATTGAATTCAGGATACTTTTGTCAAGAATACTTTAAAGCTGTTGCATTGATTCCTGGTTTTCATATCTGCTCTATCTGTGTCTATGAATCTGGGTTTCAGTCAACCAACTTTTTAGTCTGGCTACTTATAATATTTACTCTGTAATGTTGCTTTTTAACAGATTGGCTATGATGTATTTGTCTTATTTTATTTGTGCTTAACCTTCTCTGTTTTCTGGACTTGTCTATATATTTTCCACTAAAATTTAGAAAATTAATGGACAGTATTAATCAAATATTTTTTCTGCTGTATTTTTTCCTTTCCTAGGATTTACTTGTAGTAAATAAGATTGCATGAAACTCCATTCACTGTTTCCAAGTTCTTAAAAAGTTCTTCAAATTACAAAATTTCACTTCATTTCCCTTAAGTTTATTGTTTGCTCATTTATCATTTATAACCTGTTTTTAAGTTAACTAGTGACTGTTAAAATTTTAAAATGTATTTCTAACTCCAGAATGTCATTTTGAAACTCTCCTGGTAAGACTTCCCATCTGTTTACCTATGGTATTCATTTTTTTGTTTGTGTCCTGGAAAGCTTCTAAAATAAATGTTTTAAAATCTTTGACAATTCTAACACTATGTTTGCTTAAGGGTCTGTTTTCCTTCATTATAAGTTAGAATTATTTTTTTCTTTCCATCTTTCTTTTCTTGTAAACATAGGCTGAACATGAGAATGCTTCATTATATGGTGTTAATTTTACAGTTTCTTTCATTTAAAAGATATTTATTTTTATTCTGACAGGGACTCAGATTACTGGAAAGCTCAATTTTGTCTTAATTTATTTTATCCATTTATTTTTATTTATTTATTTTGTTAAGAAAAATCTGTTTGGTGACCTCCTCCATTCCTAAGGCAAGACTTCTAATCCATGAAATGTTTCTAACTTTTTAGATACAGCACTGCTGGATTTTAAACTAGGTCTCAGGGAAGTCTCTCGGTTTTGGCTTTTGTGGAATTCTCAAGATATCATTATTTCTTGAATCTCCATTCATTCATCATAGAGTAGTGAAATAGCTATATCCATCAGGACTCAAAGCCCAGCCAAGGGCTGTATATGGATCAAGATTCTTCAGAGAAATAGAATGAACAGTCTATATCTTCATCTGTCTAGATTTACTTTTGAGTAACTGGCTCATATGATGAAGGGGTTGACAAGTCCAACTATATAAGGCAAGCCTACAGGCTGAAATTTCAGACAAAATATTCATGTGGTAGTCACCAGGCAGAATTCCTTCTTCTCCAAGGAACCTAGATTTTTGTTTTTAAATCCTCCAACTGTTAGAATGAGGCCTATCTACATTATCATTATCAAGTACACTCTCCTTTAAGTAAAATTATTGTAGATATTAATAATACCTACAAAATGTCTTCACAGCAACATCTAGTGCTTTAGTTTTTGTATTTTGTGTTTTGTGGGTGGTGTTAAGAATTGAGCCTGAGGTCTTCTAGATGCTAGGCAAGCAATCTACTGCTAACTCATGCCCCCAACTCTAGGCTAATGCTTGAACAAACAACTAGGCAGCAGAATTTAACCAAGCTGACACAGAAAATTTGACGATAATAGACTTGTTGGATGCCTGTCTGTTTGTTAGCAGATGCTAGGCTATTGCTGTGTGCAGCTTCCTCCTGTCCAGTATCTCCTGGAAAAGACTTCTGGGCTTCCCTTTGCACAGCCTTCCTCTCTCCAGAAGACTGCCCACCACTGTCCTGCCACTCCAACACATGCATTCACCCACTCCTGCCTCCTCCGCTTGGTGAGACCTCTGAGCTCTTTCATTATCAACTCCTAGCACCATAGTTGGACGTTTACTAGGAGACTATATGACTAACATGAGGATTAGATCATTTGTTTTCTCTTTGCTCAGCAACCATAGACCTCTCCTATGTATTTTCTCATAACTGAAAATTGTTGACCTATATTCTGCCCACTTACATGATTGTTTAGAACGCAGGAAAAATTCTATACTAGTGTTTCCATAATAGCTAGAACCAAAACTCCAGTTATTTGTTACTAGTTCTTTGTTGTCTGTGGTGATAATGCTCTGATTACTTTATTAGAACAAAGCATAACTTGTATCTTAGTGATTCTCTGTTACATATGTATATTTAATTTTAAAAGTAAGTTAGTAAAAAGTATATAAACCCTTTTATGACTTCCCACTGTGTCTGACATTTTCAATTCAACAGGAAGCCCAATTAGTTTGAAGACAGAAGCCTCTACTGTATTCAAATTATACCGACATAGCATAAGTGAAATCCAAATTACTGAAAGCCTGAATATCATTCAACCATATGTACTTTCCTGGAAATAGTTATGGAAAAAATGGGTTAGCAAAATAATCAATAACAACAGGAACACTGCAGAAAACATTGAGGACAAATGCTATGTCTTCAAGAAATTCACAGTGCAGTGGGAAAGCCAGGAAATCCAACTATGTTACATTCTATTCTCAACTTTATGTAACAGTATATCAAGCAAACACTATGCTCTTGACTCTTTGGAAGAACTAAGTGTCTTAAGCACACAGTGCTTATTTATAAGAGCAGATTGTTATCATTTTTTCAGAAATAGAAAAATTTGAACAGGCTGTGTGAGTTCGTGTTTTAGCATGCATGCAAATAAGGAATTTCAGTAAATATGCAGATGATTAGTTGACACATGGTTTAAAGATAATATTTGACTATTAGCTCCCTTTAAATTCTTTACCAGTCTTTTCAGTCTCTTGAGTAATACCACAGTACTGCTTACATTAATGTTCTGGTAAGTTGTATATAGTCAAACCAGAACATGTTCTAAGAAGAAAGTGATGAAAAGGAGAGTCCTGAGACCTTGGGAGTGGCATAATTCTTAAAAACTGCAATATATGTTGACTTTAATTTGTTAATAAATAATTTTTAATAATTATGAAGTCTTTACTATTTACCAGAAACATAAAGGGCGGTTGGCATTGGCATCACAGTAATGACAGTAATGACTGCCCTCACAGTAATACACGGTAAGGTTGAAAGGAGCAAAGACAACAAGGACCTGAACATTGCATCATATTGAGCTTCGGCCTGACAGTCTAGACTTGCTGAGAGTTGCCTAGGTAGGAAAAACAGATACAAAAACAGCTGAAGTCCAGCCATCACCTGGATGAACAGCTGAAAAAAATCACTCCATTAGTTTATGAACCAGAAAGGAAGACGCTGAATGAGCAATACAAGGAGAAAGTACAGCTGTTTCAGAATCACAGTATGGTGCCAAAGCTTTCCTTTGACATGGGCAAAAAAACCAGTTACGGCAGAAGCCTATAAGGGAAGTATTTGTCCTTCTCTGTGGAGGAATTACAGTTGGGAGGCAAGCATAATACCTAGCACAACAACAGCTAACCTGTCATAATCAATGGATAGTGATCCAGGACCACAATTTTTATGAAGTAATTTTTTTTTTGAGACGGGGTCTTGCTATGCAGTTGGAGCTGACCTTGAACTCACTTAGTAGCCCAGGCTGGTCTCAAACTCACACCAACCCTCCTGCTTCAGCCTCTAGAGTGCTGGGATTGCAGATGTGCACCACCATGCCTGGCTTTATGAAGTACTTGTAAACCAGAGCAGATTAATTTTCCAAAGTGTAGCTAAAGATAGACAAAAAAAAAATCTGAGAACGAATAATAGTCAGAGTGGTAAGTCATTAGTACTAAGAGCATCTCTGTTCAGGTACCTAATCCAGGACAAGGTTAAGTTTTCAGAAATAGGAGCTCAGATATTGAAAGGATTGCACCGGCAAATAAAACTTTGAAATTAATGCTAAAGTACAAGGACCAAAAAAGAATGTTGGTACGAGAACGAGAACTGAGACTCAATGGTATCTGAGGCATAAGTCTAGCCCAAAACCAGCTTGTAGAACTAGCCTTTGAGGACAAAGCTAGATCCTTGGTTCTGGGCTGAAACTGTGAAAACCTGTACTGCAGGTTTAGGGTTTGTACTAGAGAAACGGGGAGGTGGGGGGGAGGTCAACCTAGTAGATGGTGAAACTCAGGGATGAGAAACTAGGATGTGCCTGCCAAAGGATTCCCTTCATCCATTTAGAGTTGACCTTTTGGGCCTGGGGATTTAGCTCAGCAGGTGTAAGCGCCTGCCTGGCAAATGCAAGGTCATGAGTTTGATCCTTGGTACCAAAAAAAAAAAAAAAAAAAAAAAGTAAGAATTGACTTTTTAAAAAAAAAATCTCAGAATAGCAAATCTACACATAAATCGTTTTTATAAGAGATCTTTGATCTTTAGAGCACATGCAATAGTATACGCTCCCAACACTATCATCCAGTTGGTTTTTTACCAGTGACTCATATTTGTGCTGAGACATCTATACACATTGTTGGCATATACCATGAAAATCAAAACTACTTTGTCACTTTTATCTCTACTATCTAGGTCCACAGAAAAAATATCTCTACTATCTAGGTCCACAGAAAAAATAATCAACATTTATGTAAATGAATACAGATTGGGTAATTCCCATCAGTAACTTAGGTTCTTTTATTTCACCCACTGTAATTTGTATGGCTAAATGTGTTTTATTATACCTATCTCTATTTATCCTGCTGGAATACTTTCTCCTTTCTATTTA
>PVJX010039508.1:0-15599 GCA_004027295.1 Dolichotis patagonum
CCCCCATGAGGGGCTTTCTCAGGACATAGGCTTCTCCCCCATCGCACTGTCCCAGCCACCAGACTGCACGGCTAGGTGAGAGGAGACCCAGAGCTGGCCAGGCCAGGGAGGGCCTGCCCAGGACCAGCTGTGCCCAGTCCGGTGCCTGGGGCTGTGCTGCCCAGTCTCCTAGTGACTCCTGCTCCCTGCTGCATCCCACTTACAAGGCCTGTGCTCCCAGCGCCGGTGCTCGGGGCCAAGCAGCAGATAAAGGGGCAGAGCTGAGCGGAGATGAGATGATGGGCTTCGTCCTGCCCCTGGGAGGTGGGTCGGGCACTTCCGGAGCTTTGTCAACTGAAAACGCTGTTGGCAAATAAGAAAAATGGCCCTGTGGGGCAATATTGAAAAGACAGGGTCCTGGGAGCCAGCCATTTGCTGTCCTGTTCCCTGTCTTCTTGCAGCACTGTGGCCCTTTTTTATAGAACAGAGGCTGCGCATTAAGTGGTGGCCCCCAGGCCGACCCCTCCAATGCCTTGCTTAGCCCATGCAGATTTTTAAAGGGGACCGGGGCAGGTGTGACGCTCACATCTGTGAGGCTGAGGCATGAGGACTGCCGACTTTGGATCCTGCCTGGGTCCTGTCTCAAAATAAGCTCAGTGCAGAGTCTAGCTGAACTGTGCAGGCTGGGTTTGAACTTGCGCTCCTCCTGCCTCAGCTTCCCAAGTAGCTGGAATTACAGGCATGAATCATGGTGACTAGTTTAAAAGGATTTTAAAAAACTTTTATTAATTATCTTTGAACCAGAATCTTGCCACATAGTTCAGGTCGGCCTTGAATTCACTAGGTAGCCCAAGGTGGCCTCAAACTTGCAGCAATTGATCTTCACACCCAGTGTAAAAAGACTTTTGAGAAATTAAAAATCTGGGAATTTCATGTCCACATCTGGGTCATTTTTTTTTTAATTGGTACCGGGGATCAAGCTCATGACCGCACACTTGTAAGGCAGGTGCTTATGCCACTGAGCTAAATCCTCAACCCATGTCTGAATCTGAATTCAGATCTGAATCCACTCTCTCTTCCTTTCTTTCTTTCTGACACACCGGGGATCAAACTCATGACCTCCCACTTGCCAGGCGGACAGTTGTGCCGCTGAGCTGTCTGCCCATCCCTGAATCCACACTCTCCATGGAAAGGTCAGGTGATTAGGCCCACACTGTGATGCGTCCCCAGTGGGCCTTAGGGGAGGCCTGGACTGGGCAGTGCTACAGCTCCTCACCTCCCCTTTCCTTTCTCCATCAGGGCTTTTGGCATTGAGGTGATAGTTCAGTCTGGCTTCCCCCTGGCCTTAGGCTGAAGGACAAGACTTTGGTGGACTTATTTTGAGGCCCTTCCTAAATTCCAGAAGACTAGCCAGGCATGGTGGCGAACTCCTGTAATTCCAGCACTCAGGAGGCTGAGACAGGAGGAAGTTGCAAGTTCCAGAATGAGGCTCCTGAAGGAGACTCATTGCCAGCCCCAGGACACCACCTCTTCACAGCGGGGCTGGGCAGGGAGAATTCGGGGATGGTGGTGGCAGGGTGGCATCTGCAGAGGAGCCCTGGGCACCAGCACGGGGCCCGGGAGCCCGGGATTCCCTGGGACACATCTGACTGCGGGCTGCCGCGTCTCCCTGCGTCCCAGGCTGCTGGATCCCGGGCCTGAAGCATCTCGCCGGGGTGGCACTGGCTGCTTGCCACACCGCAAGAGGCTGAGATTCCCCTGAAACCGAGAGCTGCGTTTACCCTCACGCTGACAGAGAGACAAACCAGGATGCTCCGCCCGGGAGGCATTTCCAGAAATTTGGGCTCTGGCTTCGTGTTGATCAAATGCCAAAAAGTCCTGGGCTTCTCTGTGGTCAGGAAGCCATTGAGCAATAGGTGTTTTGTTTTGCTGATGACAAGATTTTCGACACTGAAAAGCTTCAACGGTAAGCGGAGGACCTTGACCACCCCAGGGGAGGCTGCTTATTTGAGCTTCAGGGGTGAGCAGTTTGGGTGCAGCTCTTTGGGGTCACCCACAGCTGCAAAGGAGTCAGGCCCCTGGTCCCTGAAGACCACTTTCTTCTACTTTCAGGGCCCCCTAGGCCTGGCAGTGAACATGTGGGGTTCAAGGGGGTTGCCAGACTGGTTTTGTCAACAGTGAAGTAAGTGTTCTGAGGAAGCAGGCAGACTCATTTCTGTTTCTCCTTTTTTTTTTTTTTTTTTGGTACCAGGGATCAAACTCATGACCTCGCGCTTGCCAGGGCAGATGTTTAAGCCACTGAGCTAAATCCCCGGCCCTCATTTCTGTTTCTCACGGTTGCCTTCACAGAGTTGAGAAGTTGTCATCAAAACCGTTTGGTCTGCAGGGTAAAAATATTTGCTAGAGCAGCTGGGCGTGATGGTGCACGCCTGTAATGCCAGCACTCCCGAGGCCGAGGCAGGAGGTTTGCAGTGAGTTTGATGCCGTGCTATGAAATGAGTTCAAGGCCAGCCTGCACTACATGGGGAAACCCTGTACCCAGAATTAAAAAAAAAAGTTAAAAATAATTTTAAAAATTACTATTTGGCCTTTCAGGAGAATGAGAAGGATACGATACAGGCTGGGGGCCACACACACGAGACCCCAGAGAAAGCAAAAGAAAGAAAGGGAGGGCCAGGTTATAACTCAGCAGCACAGCGCCTGCCTGGCAAGCGGGAGGTCCTGAGTTCGATTCCCAGTACCAAAAAAAGAAAGAAAGAAAGGGAGAGGGAGAGAAAAGAAAGGGAAAGGAACAGAGTGTGCTGGCATACTCTTGGGAGGCTGAGGCAAGTTGGAGCCCAGCTTTGGCAACATAGACCCTATCTCAAAATGAAATAAGCGGGGCTGGGTGTGTGGCTCAGTGTGGTGAGGCCCTGGGTTCCAACACCCTCCAGCACCAGGAAAGGAGAGAGAGAGAGAGAGAGAGTACAAAAGCCTGCTGACCCCTGCTTGGAGGACACAGAAGTTATGCTGATGCCAGGCAGAGCTGAGGTTGGGACTTAGCTTAGGGACAACTGTATCATGGACTGCAGAAGCCCAGCGGCCAAGACTGAGAGCCTGGAGGCAGGAGGAGGAGCAGAGGGCTCACACCACCTGGCCCTAAAGGTGGACCTGGGCCTCGAGATTTTTGATCAGGTGGACACAGGCAGATCAGGAAGGTCCCCATGGAGGCTAACCCCAACTCCAGTGGGACAGCACAGACTGATGGCCCTCGATTCCAGTGAGAGGCCCAGACCGCTGCCCACTGAGTGGGCGAACTGCGCTACAGTGTGTGGGGCTGTGGAGCTGGCCCTTTCTGGGTGCTCAGGGCGCCCAAGGGGCTGGGCTCTTCCTGTTCCTCTCTCTCTCTGTTTCTTTCTCTCCTTCCTTCTATTGCAGATGGACCTAGGGGTACTTTGATACTGAAGTATGTCCCCAGAAATTTTATTTATTTAATTTTTTTTGAGTCAGGGCCTCACTATGCAATTCAGACTGGCCCTGAACTCGCTTCGAAGCCCAGGCTGGCCTCAAACTTGCAGTAGTCCTCCTGCCTCAGCCTCCTGAGTGCTGGGATCACAGGAATGTGCTACAGTGCCTGGTGTAGAGCATTGCATCTGGTGGAGACAGGGGAAAAAAAAAACACACTAAGCCAGCAAGCATGATTAGATTGCAGTTAGTACCAGAAGGAAAATAAACTCCTTTCCTAGGTGGAAAATAAAATTTCTGGGTCAGGAAGCTGTTTCTAGGCACTTGGGAGGCTGAGGCAGGAAGATGACCACGGGTTCAAGGCCAGCCTGGGTTACAAAGTGAGACCTTGTCTCTAAATAAATAAATAAATAAATAAAATAATGTCAAATAAAAGATCTGAAGGGTGAGATCAGGCCTGTGAGCTGGGCACTGTGTAGGAACTGAGAAGAGGGACGGAAGCCCAAGGGGGACTTCAGCCCAGGCGTGGCCTGAAGGGTCCCTGCAGGCCCCTCTCTGCAGCCGGTGAGCCCCAGGACCCGGAGGCCCTCCTTTGTAGAGGTGGAGGTGGGTGGGGTGCTCAGCCTCCTTTTCACCCCTTATTTACATTTTGTGCAATGCCGAGGATCAAAACCCAGGGCTTTTACATGCCAGGCAATTACTCCACCACTGAGACACACCTTTAAAGGGAATTTTTTTTTGTTATTATTTTTTAGTATGGGGAATTGAACCCAGGGTCTTTGCACTCAACTACATCCCCAGCCCCTGCTTTTTTTAAAATTTTGACACAGTGTTGCTAAATTCCTAAATTGTCCAGCCTGTGCTGGAACTTTTGATCCTTCTCCCTCTGCCTCCCAAAGTGCTGGGATTACAGGTATGTGTCACAATTCCTGGTTTTTCACCCTTTTTCTTATATTTTATTTTGAGATAGGGTCTCTCTAAATGAGTTGCCAGACTGGTCTCAAACTTTTGATCTGCCTGCCTCTGCCTCCCGGGTGGCTGAGATTTCAGGTGTGAGCTACCGAGCACAGTGGCGTGTGTGTGTGTGTGTGTGTGCTCGTTTGCGTGTCACGCCATTATTAAAACACAACCGGAAACTGGACATGGAACTGCACACCTGTAATCACAGCACTAGGGAGGCTGAGGCTGGAGGATCACCACAAGCTTGAGGCCATCTAGGCTAGGTAGTGAGTTCAAAACCAGTGTGAACTACATAGTGAGACCTTCTCTCAAACGAACAAACAAACAAATGAAACATGACCCTTTCATGTTTCATGAAACAGCTCCCCTTTCATCTCCCCTGCTTCCCCATCATCTTGGCACCCAGAGAGATATAAACGTTTCTTATTTTATTTTATTTTTTGGTACTGGGAATTGAACTCAGGACTTTGTTCTAGCCAGGAAGGTGCTTTTGCCACTGAGCTAAATCCTCAGCACCTGACATCTTAGTTTAAATGTGCTTGTAACCAAGCCTGGTATGGTGTTGAAAACCTCTAATCCCAGTACTCTGGGAGGCTGAGGCAGGAGACTCGTAAGTTTGAGCCCAGCCTAGGCAACTTAGTGAGATCTTACCTAAAAAGCAGCCCCCTCAAGATAGGAATTTTACAGCAGGATTCATCAGGTCAATATGAAAGGAGAGGCCTCAGCAGAGAAAAATAATGCAAACACTATTTTTTATTTTGTTTTGTTTTTTGAGAAAGGGTCTCATTATGTAGTTTAGACTGACTTTGAACTCACTACACAGCCCAGGTTGACCTTGAACTTGAACCAATTGTCCTGCCTCAGCCTCCCTAGTGATTGGATTACAGGAATGCTGTCTGCACTGGTAAGTCCACGAGCCACTCCATCTTCCTCCCTCTCGAATCCCCTAGCAACCCTATGTTTGGGCGAGACCCTTGCTCCCAAGCAAGCAACGGGAGGAGCTGTCTTTCTCTGGCACTGGCATGGAGTGAATCACGGACAGCGAGACACAGGCTCTCAGAGCAGGATTTCCTGGTGCTTCCGGGCTGGGAGAGCAGAGTGCTGTGCAGAGCAGTGGCCCACCATCCCCTGACGTCAACACTGCTCCCAAAGAATGGGTTTCCTTTTCCGTTTGGGAAGACATTGTGTCTGTCACCAGTGCTATCGCCCCATCTTTCTCAACCTGGCATCTCCTGTTTGGGAAAGAGAGAGGGGACTAACGAGAAGGTGGTGGGTGGGGCAGGAGGGTGACAGGACGAGGGCCACAGAGGCCTGCTTGTCTGGTGTCCTCCAGATGTGCAGCCAGAGAGCCCATCAGGAGTGCAGGGTCTGCCCTGGACTGGGAGCCACCATGCAGCTTTGGGAGCGGAGACAGAGACAGGAATGTTCCAGGGCAGGCCCCTGCCACCCCCTATTCATGTGCGAGTGTCTTGACTCCTACTTGTTCTCGCCATCTAGCTCAGATGAGACCCCTGACAGAAAGAAAGGTTGGTTGTGGTGGCGCACTCCTGTAATCCCAGCACTCAGAAGGCTGAGGCAGGAGGATCGCTGTGAGTTCAAGCCCTGTCTACACTACATAGTGAGACCCTGTCTCAGACAACAACAAAGAAAGAAAGAAAGAAAGCATGTTCTGTCATCATGTAAGGGTAAGCATTTAAAAATGTTCAGCCTCTGGAAGTCACTATTTAAATTTTGGCCACCTCTAATGTGCATGTGCTGGGATAAACCCGAGTTACCTTGCTTTGGTTATAGGTCTGCGTGTTTCAGATGAACCCTGAAAATTAGAGGCTGGTGGTGTCACAGGGCCTGGACCATTCCTTTTTTTTGTTTGTTTGTTTGTTTGGGTACCGGGAATCAAACTCACAACCTTGTGCTTGCCAGGCAGGCTGTGCTGCTGAGCCATGTCCCCAGCCTCCCAGGCTGGCTTTAAACTTGAAACAATCCTCCTGCTTGGCCTCCCCAGTGTTGGAGTTGTAGGCTGTGACACCACAATGGGGACTGTTCGTTGTTGTCCGTTCTTAGTATAAACACTGGCTGATTTAACTTGCCATGCTGTGATTGTCGCTGTCTGTGGTCACCGTTTAGCACAGGTTGGAAATTCCCAGTAGGATGTTGACCCTTCACGCAGCAACAAACTGCAGGCCAAAGAGGCTTCCAGCTCTCTGCTCAGCACGATCAGGGTGCTCCCAGGGGCCGTGCGGTGCTCATCACACCCGGCGACCACGCACCCATTCAGCAGAGGTTCATTCTGCAGTTCCACGCTGGCCATTGTGGAGAACCGGAATATATCACAGATGGTCTCATCTCAGTTACTGGAAGTTAGGAAATTCAATGATTCACCATTTCTAATTAGGAAGAGTTGCATCAAATTCTACCTAGTATTGTTAAAACTATATACACTTAATATAAACATTTTTTTTTTGGTGACAGGGTCTTACTGTGTAGTTTAGGCTGGCCTTGAACTCACTATATAGCCCAGGCTCACCTCAAACTCATGGAGATCCTCCTGCCTCAGCCTCCCAAGTGCTGGAATTACAGGCGAGTGCCACCATGCCTGGCGACCTAAAAGAAAATTTAAAACTAATCTGAAATATTTGTTGATTGTAAGCAATTTGGAAACTCCTAAATAGCATCAGATAATCAATGTTAACCAGGCATGGTTGTACTTGTAATCTCAGCTCCTAGGGAGTCTGAGGCAAAAGGACCATTAAGTTCCAGGCTAGCTGGGTAACTTAGCCAGATTCTCTCTCAAAATTAAAAAAAAAAATGAAAAAGGGCTGAGGGGTGTATCATAGCCATAGACTGAACTCTCTGGGTCCAATCTCAGTCTCCAAAAAAAAAAAGATGTATTTGTAGCTTGTGCTTGTTTTAATTTTTTTTGTTTTTGGGACAGTCTCACTATGTATGTATTTCTGGCAGGTCTTTAACTTGTGAGGATCCTCCTGCCTCAACCTCCTGAGGGCTGGGATTACAGGTGTGCACCACCATGCCCAGCTACCTCTCTAATTTTGTTTTATTTTATTTTTTGTCTTTTTTTGGGGGGGTACTGGGGATTGAAGTCAGGACCTTGCACTTGCCAGGCGGGCGCTTATGTCACTAAGCTAAATACCCAGCCCAGTTTTGTTGTCTTTCTAGACAAGGTCTTGCTATATAGTTCATGCTGGCCTTGAACTCATTATGTAGCCCAGGCCGGCCTCAAACTTGTGGCAATTCTCCTGCATCAGGCTCCCCAGTCCTGGGATTACAGAGATGTGCCACTATGTCCAGCTACTCACTCTAATTTTTAACAAAAATGAGATAATCTCTACACTATTCTTTAGTAATTTGGCTCCGTGTGCATGTGTGTGTGTGTGTGTGTGTGTGTTCCTGAGAATTGAAATCAGGGCCTTCGCCTGGGCTACATCCTTGCCCTTTTTATTTTGTTTTTAATTTTTTTTGTTTGTTTTTTGAGACATGGTCTCATTACGTGGCCCAGGCTGGCCTTAAACTTATGGCAGTCCTTCTGTCTTACCTCTGGAGTGCTGGGATTACAGGTGTGTGCCACCATCCCTTCCCTGGCTTTATCTTTTATTTTGAGACGGAGTCTTAACTGAGTTGCCCAGGTTGGGCTTGAACTTGCAGTTTTCCTGCAGAGTGCTGGGATTACAGGTGTGCACCACAGTGTCCTTTTTTGTTGTTTTAAAACAGGATCTTCTATGTAGCCCAGGTTGGACTTGAACTTGTGATCCTCTTGCCTTAGTCTCTACAGTGCCCCAATTACAGGAATATGCCATGGTAATAGCTAGTAGCTTCACTTTTGTGTGTAATGTCATAAAACATTCTTCTAGAACATGGTTTTTTGTGGAGGTACAGGCTTCTAATCTGTCGATACGCTATTGTTTATTTAACCAACTCCGACATGGAGCTGCTTCCACTTTTGATATGAAAAATGCTGACATGAACATTCTTGTGGGAACGTGTAATTAATTTCCTTGGGATAATTCGGTGGAAGTGGAATTTGGGATGTTTTCATTGTGACCATATCATTTTAACCTCACGATACCCCTGGGAGGGGTAGGGTATGATTATGTTTTACAGCCTTTCCAATTTCCAGTCCCAGCCTATGTAGGGCAGCCAGGAAGCAGAGCAGAGTTCACCTCTCCTGCCCCTCAGAATAGGGTAAGGTTTTCTCTTCACTCTCCTCTCTCCCCCTTCCCTCCCCTGCCCTCTCTTCTATTCTCTTTTTTCTATAGAACCAGGGTCTCCTGCCTGCTAGGCAAATCTTCTACCACTGAGCTAGATCCCTGGCCTGGTCCTTTTAAAAATGACCTGTGAACTGCGTTTTTGGCTTACGGGCATGTGTTTCTCCAGCTTACTGGACACTGTGCATTCCAAGGGGTTAGGGCCAGTAATGTATGGGGCACAAGATGTGGCATTTGTCTCATAGAGGTGTGGTGAGGCCGCCCAGTGCTATACAGCTGCAGGTGCTGGGCTGCTAAGTTGAAAAGTGCATCCCCTCCCCCAAGTCTGGCGAGGACTTTCCACGGATCTGTGCAGCTTGCACAGATCACCAAATGACACGACCCGTGCAGGTCTAGCACCTTGAGGAGGCTGCACAAGCCCAACACCAGCTTGCGACCGTGACGAGCGGGGCAGCCCCGTGGTATGACGGTTCAGCGTGCAATCACTCTCCCTTGGGGCCGCCAAGCCGCGCTTATGTGTCCCCAGTAGGGAACATGAGCTGCAGCCCAAGGTAAGAAGCCCGGCGTGGCTTCCACCGCCAGGACTCCCGCGTCTGCGCACTGGCGCTGTGTCCGTGCTTGTGGCCTCAATAAAGTTCGCGCGCGCCGGAAGCGGAAGTGGCGAGTCTCCATGGCGGCGGCGGCGGCGGCAGGGCCAGTGTTTTGGAGGAGGCTGCTGGGCCTCCTGCCTGGCCGGCCCGGGCTGGCCGCACTGCTAGGGCGATTGTCCGACCGCCTCGGTAGGAACCGGGACCGCCGGCGCAGGAGGTGAGATCGGCGGCTGGGCCGGGAGCGACGCGACCCGCTCCCCCGCGCCCGGGCCTCCCAGTTTTCGCCAATGCCGGCCGGAGAGAGATGGGCGCCCCGGGCACAGTTGTCAGCCGGGCCAGGCTAGGGTCCCCCGCGGAGTCCGGCCAGTCGTTGTTTCGCTCCCCACCGCGCTTGGGAGCGAGCTTCGGCCACTGTCGGCTGGTGCTGTCAAAGCGGGACTGGGGGTGTCCTTTGGGGGCGTCGGCGGAGCTCCTAGGGCTAACGTGCATTTCCTGGTTTGGGCCCCGAAGTGTGAGTCCCAGAGAGCCCTGACACAAGAGGCACTGCTTGGGTTCGGAGAAGTCTTTTCCTTAAGTAATCCTGCTGGCGAGGTGACTGGCGGAGTGAATCAGCCCTGCTCGGCCTGTGTGCCGGCAGCGTTTCGCACATCTTGCTGGAGCGGGTTGTGAAGCAATCCTGAGTCAGTAACACTCAAGCATGGGAAGAGGAACCACTCAAAAGCCTTTTTTTTACATTTTTCAGAGGGCTCGTGTTCTGGAAAAGTACTGAAGTGAGTTATGTAAACGATGAAGTAGGCTTTGAAGCAATTTGTTCAGGCAGTAGTCTTTTAAATATTTGCCAAGAACAAGCTGACCTAGGAGGACTTCTGCGATAGCTGATACTAAGGCGGGGAGGAATTTTCTGTGTGCACGTTTTTTTTATTACAGAGCTTTGACCCTTACACTTGATTCTTTAAAAAAAAATAAAAAATCTTGAAATTGCCTCCTTTAGTTGCGGTTGCATTATTTTAGATTTGTTTTTTCTGTGCTGAAAATTGAGCCCAGGGTCTCCGGGAGCTAGGCAAGCACTCTGTTACTTAGCTGTACCCCAGCCCTTGTTTTAGATGTTTGGTTTTTTTTTTTTTTTTTTGAGACAGGGTCTCCCAGGCTGGCCTCAAACTCATGGCAGTGCTCTGACCTTAGCCTCCTGAGCGCTGGAATTACAGGTGAGCACCATGGTGCCCAGTGATCTTGCCTTAGATTTTTATATCTGTGATCCTTGGGTGAGATTTGGTCTCCTGTTCTAAAAAGTACAGAGATCTGGAGTTCAATCATATGCTAGCTGTAGGTATAGAAAGGACTTTGTTCATACTAAGTATCAGTGGAAGATTTTCAGCAAAAACTCCAGTTTGATTTAAGGAAACCTCTAGGTAATAGAATCCAAGGCAGCAACTCTTAGAAACCTGTTGGTCAGACCGTGTTACACATTGGCGAACCCAGTGGGAGTGTAGATGAGATGGCATCTTTAGTTTCTGTAACTGATGCTTATCTAATGACCTGTTCATTCTGGTGGGTAGGGCAGTCAGGTGACGTCTTTGTCCTGGAATCAAACCATTGAGAGATTTGGTTTTCAGTTTCAAAAAATGTACTACCTTCAAAGATGGGATGTTTAGGCCATTTTGTTATTTTCCTCTTTGTGTTTAACCTATGGAAAACACCTTCTTAGTCATTGTTTAACCTTGGCATTGATTCCTTAAGGATGGTGGGGGCATTTTTCACAAATTATTGTATTTTAAGAATTTGTTATCTGTCAGCCTGGGTTACATAGTGAGTTCAAGGCCATCCTGAAATACATAATGAGACCCTATCTTAAAAAAATCAAAAGGAAAAAAGAGTATATGTTTGTAATATAATTGGTTAATCTTGAGGAATTGATATACATATTGTGTCTTAATCATTTTTTACCTCCCCTCCCATCTCACACCATATGCATCCACGTTTTTTTTTTTTGAGACAGGGTTTCACTGTGTAGTTCAGGCTGGTTTTGAACTCATGAACTCATGGTGATATTCCTGCTTCAACCTCCTGAGCGCTGGGATTACCAGTGTGCAAAATTGCATCCAGCTGAGAGCTGTTTCTTTGAATCAACAGTTCAAGAAATTCAGTTTCTTTCTTATTTAATTCTTCGTGTTTTTGAGGCAGGGTCTCACTATGTAGCCCAGGCTGGCCTTGAATTTGCAATGATCCTCCTGCCTCAGCCTCTGAGTCCTGGAATTACAGGGCTGTGCCATTCTCTGGCGCTTTGTGACCTTGTGTTGGAGTTATTCGAGTCTGTGGCCGCTTTCATTTCTTCTCCATTGTTCTGCTGCACCTCCAAATTCCTCATTCCCAGAACGATGTGGTTTCTTGTAACTCTGATCATTGATTCATTGATAGTAGTTCTCTGTAGTCATGAGCTTAAGTTATTTTAGATTTCAGCTCACCAGTCTGACTCAACTCTTGAAGGGGCTGGTGAATCCTTGTGGCTAGCAAGGGGAACGGTTCTTTTACTGCTGTGGTTTCCTTTCAGGCTGAGCAATGGCCATAGAGACCGAGAACTCTACTTAAAATCATTTCTAATTAGTGATCTTGAAATACTGCTGTTTCCTCTTAAGCAAGCATCTGACTCACTGTCATTAGGGAGCACTGGATAATTGATTTATTCATGGTGTGTGGAGCACTGCTGTGTCAGGCCCTGGGGAAGTGAAGATAGAGACACAGCCCTGGCTTCAGGATGCTCAGACCCATGAACAGTTACAGGAAATAAAATGAAAGGTGAATGAATGGTGATGTCTAGGAGAGGCACTCGGAGATTAGGGAAAGCTTCCCGGTGATGTGACTGAGTTGTTTTGAAGGAGGAGTAGGAGTAGGCAAGGAAGAGAAGGGGCAGAGAGTACTGAAGGAAGGGGTGATGTGCACAGTGGTGGCGGGGAGTTCTGAGACCCCACGTGGACTCAGACCACTGCTAGGAGCTGATGGTGGAACGAAGTAGAGAAAGAGGAGCTAGGGGCAGGTCAGCCTTTGGGCCAGAGACCTTGGAAGGAAAAGTTCTAGATTGCATGCATGCTTATTCCTTTTCCTTTTTTCTTCTTTTCCTTTTCCTACTCTCCTTTCCCTTCCCTGTCCCTCCTTCCTGCTGCTGCTGCCCCTTCCTCTTCCTCCTCCTCCTCCTTCTCTTCCTCCTTTTTTTCTTCTGTCTTTTTGAGACAGAGTTTCACTGTGCAGTTCAGGCTGGCCTCGAACTTGCAGCAGTCCTCCTGCCTCAGCTTCTAGAGTGCTGGGATTACAGGCATGTACCACCACACCTGATTCCCCCCCCCATATCCAGACTTGAACTCAGGACCTTGCACTTGCCAGGCAGGCATTGTGCTGCTGAGCTATATCCTGGCCCTCTTCATTTTTTGATACTGAGTCTTCCTAAGTTGACCAGGCAGGCCTTGAACTCACGATCTTGCTGCCTCAGCCTCCTGAATTGCTGGGATTATGGGCTCACTCCACTCCCCTGGTCTTCCATGGATGATTTCCTTTGCTAGTAGTTCAGACCTGAGATGGTGGGGTCTCTTAGGAAGTCTGGGGCAACTGGGCGTGGTGGCGCACACCTGTAATCCTAGCACTCGAGAGGCTGAGGCAAGAGGATTGCTGCAGGTTTGAGGCCAGCCTGGGCTACACAGTGAGTTCAAGGCCAGCCTGAACCATGTAGTGAAACCCTGCCTCAAAAAGACCAAAAAAAAAAAAAAAAAACTGGGGCAGTGGGACTGGAAAAAAGGATTGGACTGCAGTGCTGAGGAGTTAGCTCATGCATCTGCCTCAGTGACTGTGTGGAAACGGAGTAAGAAAAAGCCCTGGCTTACCGGGTGACCATAAAGCCACTTGGGGCACAATGATTTGCATCCGGGTGGCTCCAGGTGGAGGTGGTCAGTGTGCAGTGCAGTGCGGGAGAGCTGAGATCAGGCGAGGGACACAGGCGCCTCGGAGAGATCGTGTTTGGACTTAATGGCTACACAGAATGGGCTCCTTATTTGGAGTAGATGGGGCCTGCTGGGAAGTGAGTCAAGAGGACATTAGTTCCTAATTTTGAACTTGCCTGTCATGGAAGGAAATATTTTCTCTGTGGCCTATTTTTTTTCCCTTTTAAACTGTTTTCAGTTTGAAGTATATGTACAATAAAATCTGTGTTTTTGAGTCTTCGTCCCATTTTCTCTGTTTTGGGCATACAGTTGGGTGTGCGTGCATGGGCCGGGGTGGGGCTGTTAGCAGCCCTGAGTTGTAGGGGCGAGGCAGGCAACCAGCAGGTGACTCTCAGTCCCACTGTCTCCCGCCGCAGTGGCTGGTCACTTGTTCAGTGCTAAGCAGTTTCTGCTCTGAGGAGCCACCAGATTTCCAAAAATGACTTTTCTTTGACCTTTGTGATGTTGGGGGCCCTTGGTATTTGTTAGAGTTGAGAATAGCCATCCCTTGGTTTGTTTACAGTAGTGGAGTGAAGGGGACAGAGATCATTTGGAATCAAAGCTTAATTTTTCCAAATAATTTAAATTAGTTCTTGCTCTCATGAATTAAAGTGAGATTTGCAGCTGACTGACTTTCCTGTTGTAGGTTTTTTTCCTTTATCTTCATGGCAGTGGAAATTGAAATGCCGCCTTTATGGTTTATATTTTTTTCAGGTTTTTGCTGAATCATTAAATTGTCCAGTCTGGGCTTGCATTTATGACCCTCCTGCCTCAGTCTCCCAGAGTGCTGGGATGATCAGCGTGCAGCACCACCCCTGGCTTCCAGTTGTGGCTTTATTAAGTGAATGTTAACATGAGCGCCTGTGCCCATACTGTAGCTGGTGGTGAATTAGGCTCCATCTGTGGCTAGGCAGATGAAGACAGCCTGGATTAGAGTGCTTAGATAGATAATCTCTGCAGATAGAGTGATCTGATTAATGTCAGCTAGTCATTTCAAGGCAGTCAGGAGTCAGGTTCCCCGCAGCTGTTCCAGTAGTAGAACATGTGATTGGTTTGCATCAGATGCTTTTGGCTATCCTGGGTGTATTGTGGATTATAAATATGTTTTAGATTTCCTCCCCCCAGCCCCTACCCTCATGTATATGACTTCTGCTTAGCTAAGGCAAGAGGAGAATCACTGGGTCAGCATGTAGCTGACCACCGGCAGCCCTGGCCTCTCCAGGGGTGCTTGCTGGGGGAGTTGGGCCGGCACTGGTCTCTGGTAACCTACGGGAACCCACATCATTTCCCTGACTAGTTCGTGTCTTGCATTAGTCAGGAAGGGCAGCCCGCTGCCTGGGTTGCAGGAAGTATGGGACCTTCGTGTAGTTTTCTGAGCCCTTCTCAGGAAGTGTTATGACTGTTGCTGTTTCCTCATCAGTTCACTTTTTACGTTTAAACCTATGTGACGGCAGGGGGAGGGGTGTGCAGGGTGGGTTTTCTTAAAAAGTAGTTTCTGAAAAAGTAGGCAGTCCAGAGAACTCAATTTCTTTTAAAGACTTCTTTTTACATCATGTTGTACAGACTTGAATGGGATCCAAACCTCAGTTTGTACCACGAAATGTACAGTTTCAGCAGTGTTTATGGACCTTAGACTGTAGCTCCAAGCCCACCGAGGGGACAGTTCATACACCCTGCAGCGATGGAGAGAGAGAGTCCAGTTCCTCTGTCTGTCGTGGGTTTGTGGATAAAGACCCCTCCTCGCTCTTTGGTCAAAGCCCCACATATCTTAGTGGGAAAAACCCTAAGAAGTCTGTCTACAGCTTGTGTCCCAAGCCATCAATGGGCACTTCACCCTAGGGTGGCAGACTGGGCTCCTTTGAAACAGAAGGGGTGCGGAGGGGGTGTGTAAGGGTGGGGCAGAGACCAAGGTGAACTTTGGAGTTTGCCTGCCTGCCTGCCTGCCTCCCTCCAAGGTCTCACATACATGAGGCAAGCGTGCTGCTGCTGTTAGTCCCCCGGGCCCCCTCCTGTTGGCATCCCTTCACTGAGAACGTGGGGTCTCCAGCCTCACTGTTGACATCCAAAGAATAAACGTGAGATGTGCCACTGTGTTCCACAAAATGTTTAGTGAGGCGGAACGCTCCTGTCTCCCCACTAAAGGGACAGAGGCTTCCTTTGCAAATAGGTATGCTGGTTTGTCCTGAGCTCAGGTCCCATTGCTGCCCCCCCGAGGAGTTTTGAGGGGATGTATTGTCATGTCTGGACTTCACTGTTCTGCTGGATGACTGCCTTAACCCCAGAGGTCAGGGGTGAGATGTGGATCCTCTTTTTATATTTTCCAGGGCTTTGCTGCTGAGCAGACGTTTTATTTTTCATTTGTAGACAGGGTGTCCTTAAGAACCTAAGTTGTCCAGGCTGGGCTTCAATTTGTAATCCTCCTGCCTCAGCCTCCCAGAGTG
>PVJX010039509.1:0-15668 GCA_004027295.1 Dolichotis patagonum
GGTACACTAAGAAACAAAGATGACAGTGTATACTACACTGATTGTCATTTGTTAGGTCCACGCCTTAAGTGGCCCCACAGAACATAAGGACGCTCTAAGGTTACACCTTGTGAATTTCCTCTTGATTTCTGGGCCACCTGCTGGCTAGTTCCAAAACAAGGTCCACAGCATTCCTGGCTGCCATGACCTACAGTGTCAGGAAGGGGAAAGACAAGTGCTTTAAAAACTGTCCTGCCTTGGGCTGGGACCTGGTTGAGGTTAAAAGTTTATCTTTTGTAAATTTCTCACTAGATTAAAGCCCCTGAGGAAACACTGACTATCTATAAAGAAACAGAGGACATTTTGCAGGACCAAGTTAACTTTTAAGTAAAATGTCCATAAGCATCATAATTATCCTGGCTCCCTGAGCCCCAAGGGTAATTTTTGTGAGCATAAAACAAACAAACAAAAAAACAGTCTCCAAACTTGCTTCAGGGCAGGTGCGTTCTGGGAACTGCCTGCCTTCTCCCTGGAAGGTGGATCTCTCCCTCTCTCTCTCTCTCTCTCTCTCTCTCTCTCTCTCTCTCTCTCTCTCTCTCAGGTTTATCATAACTTCTACCTACACCTCTGCCTGGCCACCTATGCATCTCGACTGAGTTCTTTCTTCAAGGACACGAAAATCTAAGGACCAAGGAAATGAGCAGCTGGTTCCTCACTGGATTGGGATGTGATTCCCCTGTGACATTACAACCACAGTGGTACACAGGCAGGCAAATATATTAACATTATTTCTTAAAATGTCCCAACATAAAGACTTTTCCTCTTTCTGAGTTTAGAAAAAAACTAAGACATTTTGTGGCTCTCTACCAGTTTTGTACACTGTGCCTGCCGCCCCGATCCAAAAGACAGCCCTATACAGCTTAGAGACACAGAATAATATGCACTAAAAATAGGGAATAAATCAAATATTTATGTTACTGTGAGACAGATTAAGTGCATTATAACAGCAGCAACTGGATGCAACTGGCATGGGGATTTTTATAAGTCAAGAGAGAGCTTTTTGGTTTTTTGGTGATAATGTGGATCAAATCCAGAAGTTCTCCACCACTGAGCTACATCCCCGCCCCTTTTTATCTTTTCTTTTGAGTCAAGGTCTTGCTGAGTCTCCCAGGTGGGTGTGGACTTGTGATCCCTGCGCTGGCCTCCCACAGCCCTGGGACTCCTGTACATGTGGCATAGACAGCGGCTTTTTAAAGAGCTGACAGGTACTGGCTAATGTTTACTGTAGGCTACACGCTGGCCCTTGAGACATTTCTATTCCTCATGAAAGTCCCAGGACATACTTTGAGATTTACAGAGTACTTTTATTACCTGCATTCTGTGCATGACAGGAAACACAGAGACTTCAACAATTTGCATGAAAGTTCTTAACCATCATGTTAAACTGAGGAAAACTCCCTACACTCTTATAATTATGAAAATAAAAACAGAATTCCTTCACTCATTTGTGTGGTCAGTACTATTGTTTCTTTTTAAAATTTTTTATTGGTCGATGTTTGCAGCACGTAGTGTTTGCATTCCTGGTGAGGAGCTGGCGTATATGCTCAGCATATCCTAATCTGTTTTTCATTCCTTTTCCCTCCCTCTCCCCCACCTCCATCTCTTGGTCCCCTTCTGTTTGAGAGAGCTCTATCTCCCTACTTCCTACTATCTATCTTTATTTTGCTCTTTGTTCATAATTTGGGTTTCACATATAAGAGAAACCATACTATATTTAAGCTTGTCATCTGATTTATTTCATTTAACATTATGATCTCAAGGTGAATCCATTTTCCTAAAAATGATTTGGTCATTCTTTATGGCAAGGTAGTCCTCCATTATGGATAATACAGCATTTTCTTTTTCCATTCATCTGTTCATGGACATATAGGCTGCTTCCAAGATTTAGCTATTGTGAATTGTGCTGCTATAAATGTGGGAATGTGCGTATCACTGCAATACGAGGTCAAAACATACTAACGCAGCCTCTGCTTTGTGCACAACGTGTAGCTGAGCTCAGAGTTACAAAGTCATATCCCACATACGGCTTTCCTTCTAGTGGGAAATAAACAAATGAGAAGTAAACAAATGGCCGCCAGACATAACGCAGCGAACTGTGCTGTGAAGTACAGAATCCCATCAAAGCTGCCAGGGATGGAGATGCACGCTTGAGATCTCAGCATGCAAGAGCTTGAGGTCTTCTAGAGGACACAGGCAAACCCTGCCTCAAGGGAAAACAAAACAAAACAACAACGACAAAAGCCATCAAGGCACATTCCATGAGAGCAGCATGGAACCTGGGCATCCATCAGAGAAGGTGTCCCCTGAAATTTGCATTGAGGCTTCCAGAGGAGTCGTTAGGTCAGAGTTGGGAGCAAGGGTGTTCCAGGCAGAGACCAACAGCCTGGGTCTGGTACCCAGAATGTAAAACTGGCCCTCAGGAAACTCCACTGAGTGAGCCCCAAAGAGATGGACACTGGAGAGTACTGCTCTGGGAGTCCTTGGGAGCATTGGACAGGGTGTGCTGGGGCAGTGGGGGTGGATAATCAGATCAATAACACCTCGTGGAGACAGCAGTAAGGAAGATGGATGCTCCGTTAGTGACTTCCCAGCGAGGCTGCGAGCTGTCCTTTTAGGCTGCTTCCTGGAGTATCCGAGGATGGCTCTGTGGACAGTCTGAGAAGGAAGCATTTGCTGCCATCTTCTAGAGTGATCGGAGCCCATGAGGCCACTGCAGCGGAGATCCAAGAGCCTTCTCAGCAGGACACAGCAGTCAAAGTAAAGCAGCAAGCTGTGCAGTGGTGAGATGATGGCTCACTGGAAGAGATGCCCTGCCCTGGGGGCTGGTTTCCTGCTGGAGACTCTTTTCCCTAATTATGAAGAGAATTTCCCAGTTGTAAGGCATGATGTCACATCCTACAATCCCAGAACTCTGAAGGCTGAGGCAGGAGGATCTCAAATTTGAGCCCAGCCTGAGCAGCTTAGTGAGACCCTGTCTCAAAACAAAACAAAACAAACAAATAAAAAAAAAAAACGCTGAAGCAGAGTCTCCCACAGCAAGACACAGACTGCAGCATGTAGAATGTGCGTAATACACATGGCACTAATCCCCGAGTTTCTGGTGGGGGCCACATTCCACTGCCTAGAGCACACCTCCCTTCCACCCACAAATACAGGTGACTAGAGAACCCAGCAGGAGGAGCTGTGCTGGTTCTGTGAAGCCCAGTAGAGGCCGTTACTGCCTGACCACAGAACTGCTCACGCATTCGTACCAGAAAGCGAGGCTCCCTTAAATACCTGTGTGACACTTAGTCTCTGTACTTTCTTAATGCGCTACTTTTTCTAATAAAAATTTTATAAAATTTTAGGTCATGTAAGCATTCATCAGCGTAAGTAAAATGGGATATAAAACGAAGTGTTCACTTTTTGGAACTCACTATGAAATCTTGTTTGAGAAGGCAAGATCCATGTCTGAATCCTTTTACATCACTTCTGAGCAGCATAAAAAATAAAAGAAGAACCTTGGATTATTCCACTTTTCTAGTTTGTTGAAAATGCTGAAAATTGATCTTGCATTTATGGCTACATGGAAAAAGAGCTTGAGAGCTGGTCAAATTGAGAATTCATTCAATTTTTTCATGTATTGACTCTATTTTTTTCACTTATTGACTTTAAATCATATTTTTTATTAAATGTATCCATTCAACAAACACAATTTGAACAACTACCATATACTAAGAAATACCCCAAGCCCAGGAGGTTCAGGGCTGGCTCAGAGAACATCCTCAATCTTACAGAGCTGGCGACCTAGTAGGGACAAGCTGAGGCCATGAAGAGCAGTAAATACAGTAACAAGCAGGAGCACAGTTATAGCCATGTGTATGTCGGGCGTTGGTCTCAGTGCTTGGCTCGTGTGCCGTGAGCACACAGGCGTCCTGTGATATCCCGTTGTGACAGCATCCTGCTCATTTTACCCCAAACAGATTGGGGTATAGGGCACTTGGCATAGCTGAAGCCCAGGCCCAAGTGGCAGAGTGGGATCTAAGTCAGTGCCTGTGTGGGATCAAGAGCCCTGAGCTCCCTGCCTCTGCTGGTGGCTGTGCAGCTGGGTGGGGTGCCGGTGGCACCCAGCACTTCAAGCTGAGATTGTAGCACGGGTTGGGCCCGGAGCAGGAGAGTGAGCACACTGCAGTCAGGTGGAGGACGGGCAGGCACCATGCATCACGGAAAGCTGGACGGATTCCTTCTGGAGATGGTGAGAACTGTGAAGCAGGGAGATTTAAATAGTGCTGGGGAAGATCTGTTTCTTCCTTTTGTTTTTCTTTCTTTTCTTCCTACCAATACTGGGGATTGAACACAGGACCTTCACATTGCACTACACCCCCACTCCTTTTTATGTTTTCTATTTTGAGACAGGAACTTGCTAAGTTGTCCAAACTGGGTTCAAACTTGTGATCCTCCTGCCTCAGCTTCCCAGCGTGCCAAGATTACAGGTGTGGCACCACCCCAGCCAGCCCTTTCTGGAAATGACTGATTTGACAGTGAAAGGGCAGGGTGTGGGAGCGAGCCCCAAGAGAGGGGAGCAGTCCTTGGAGACACCACCTCTTCCAGATAGAAGGCCTGGGCAGCGCAGTTGAGGAGGAAGGACAGAGTGGGGCATTTCTGAGACTCCAGGTCAGTCACTTTTCACCCTAACTGGTGGGTGCCAAGCACGGTGGTTGCCAACATTATTTTCCATATTGCAACTTAAACAGAATCAACAGTGTGATCCGCAATGGCAGAGATCAAATTTCCCAAGGCTTAGTGATTCGCTCAGGAAATACGTATTAGAGGACTAAATAAAGAGGCAAATAATGAGTACGTGAATGGATTAAAGAAATGACTCAGTTGTGGATCAGACCAAGGGAGAATGAAGAAGAAGTTCATGGAGCCCATGTTACTGGCCTGGACTGTGCAGGCAGTGACTCTCTGCTTGTGCACCAAGCTTGACGTCCAGGCTGCCCTGTGAATGTTGCACGTGCAATGTAAAGGGGCCCGTTCTACAGCTCAGCGGAGCTAGTGTAAGAGCAAGAAGTGAACTCGCACTGCCCTCCTGCTTCTGTAGGCCTGGCTGTGCCCCCAACTTCTCTGAGGCCTACACTCATGTTTAAAAATCATTCCTGCCATTATTTCATGTGTCTACCCCTGCATCCCATGTTTCTTTTTCTTTTTTTTTTAAGAGGGTAAAATTAAACAGAACAAAAAAGATCATAAGATAACAATGTAAGAGATTTCAAAGCAAGACAACCAAAGATCTTCACTGTTTATCATATTGTCTCTTGTTTTTTTCCAAATAGTTGTCCATATCTTCACATACAATGAACTCATACAAAACAAAATAGTATAGAAGTGATCAGAAGAGGATGATGAAGGCATTTTAGGTCTTCAAGACCAGACAATAGGGAAGTCAACAATGGCTGCCATAATGCCTCTCATTCGCTTCAAAATAGCTGTCCATACCTTCATGTGTGTTGAAATTAAATAAAGCAAAACAGACTAAAATAACTCTGAACAAAGAATAATAGTATTGCTGGATTTCACATCATGACGCTATGGAATCAGCACTGGGTACCTTAGTACATTAGTACCTTCTTCAAAGCAGCTGTTCATTTCATCGTGCATTATATTATCGATTCTCATAAACTTTTAAGAAGTTCTACGCATGCATGAGTCTCTACCTGTGTACCTACCCTTTATGTATTAGAGGGAAAAACAAAAGAAATCAAGACAAAACAAAACAAATTCCTAGAAAAACACAGAATGAAAAAGATATATAAACAACAATAGCAAAAAGCCCAGAATACTGACAATACAGGCCTTTAAAACAAGGTGGTATGAGCATAACTAGGGTTGTTATCTTACATAATGATTTTCAAGAGTTCCTCAGATCACTATACAATAATATGAACAATTATTCCAGTCCTATGAATGTTAACTATTTTGTTCCAAGAACTTACAGAGTTTGTAGCACAATCATCTTAGCTATCCTAAATGTATTTATATAATTTTAGACATTTTTTTCTTTTCCTTTTTCTTTATCCTCATTTGCCCTGAGATATTATTATTTTCCCTTTAAGCAGAGTTTTATCCTTTCACTGTAATTATTGAGTTTTTTTGTATCTTATGTACTCTCACCATTCTTACACTAGGGAGACTATATGGTATTTACACATGTGAGTTTGATTTATTTCACTTACGAGCATGGTCTCAAATTGCATCCATTTACTTATAAATATCTCAATGTGATCATTCTTTATAGCAGAGTAGTACTCCATTGTATAAAAATACCACATCTTTTTTATCCATTCCTCAGTTGATGGGCATTTAGGCTGTTGCCCAGATCTGGCTATTACAAATTGTGCTGCTATAAACATGGGTGCACATATATCACTGTGGTATGATGTTTTCAGTTCTTCTGGGAATATGCCCAGAAGTGGAATAGCTGGGTCAAATGGGACCTCCAATCCCAGCTTTTTGAGGACTCTCCAGACTGACTTCCACAGTGGTTGCACCAGTCTACACTCCCACCAACAGTGCAGAAGAGTTCTTTATTCCCTGCAGCCTCTCCAGCATCTGTTGTTAGTTTTCTTCATCCTGGCCATTCTTTCTGAAGTGAGATGGAATCTCAGTATGGTTTTAATTTGCATTTCTCTAATGACTAATGATGCTGAACATTTTTTCATGTATTTATTTGCCATTGTATTTATTTGCATATTTCTTCATCTGAGAACTGTGTATTCATCTCAGATGCCCATTTTTGGATTGGATCTTTGAATTTCGAGGGTCTGATTTTTTTAAATTCTTTATATGTTCTAGACAGAAGTCCTTTGTCTGAGGGACAGTTCACTAAGATGTTTTCCCAATTTGTGGGTTTTCTTTTCACTATGCTGGAGATTTCTTTCAACATGCAGAAACTCCTTAATAAGACATGATCGCAGTTATTGCTTCTGGGAAGTATTTCCCATGTGGTTTGATTCTTATTCATGAATTCTCTACCTACCCCTATGTCTTCAAGATTTCTACCTACTTTGTCTTCCAACAGATTTAGTGTTTCTGTTTTAATATTTGAATCTTTGATCCACTTAGATTTTAGTTTAGTACATGGTGATAGGCATGGATCTAGTTTTAGTTTTCAGCATATGGAGAGCCAATTTTTCCAGCACCATTTATTGAAGAGACTATCTTTCTTCCAGTGTACGTGTTTGGCCCCTTATCAAAGATAAGGTGGCTGAGTGTGTTTGTGGTTGTAGTTGTACCTTCTAATCTATTCCACTGATCTTCAGGTCTGTTTTTATTCCAGTACCATGTTGATTTTTTTAACAGTAGCTTTGTAGTATAACTTCAAGTCAGGGATTGTGATGCCTCCTGCCTTGCCTTTGTTGCTTAGAATTGCCTTTGCTATTCTGGGTCTCTTCTGGTTCCAGATGAATTTTAGGAGTGATTTCTCTAGGTCTGTTAGGTATGTTAGTGATACTTTGATTGGGATAACCCTAATTCTGTATAACAATATTAGGAGAATGGCCATTTTCACAATGTTTGTTCTTCCTACCCATAAACAAGGGATGTCTTTCCATTTTCTGAGGTCCTCTTTGATTTCTTTTTCAGGGTATTATAATTTTCCCTGAATAGATCTTTTGCTTCTTTTGTTAGATTAATTCCTAAGTATTATTGCATTTTGTTGGATGCTATTGTAAAGGGTGTGGCTTCTCTTATTTCTCTCTCAGTGATTTTGTTGTTAGTGTATAGGAATGCTATTGATTTTTTAGTGTTGACTTTGTATCCAACTACATTACTGAATTTATTTATTATACCTAGGAGTCTTTCAATGGAGTTTTGGGGGTCTTCTATGTAGAGTATCATGTCATCTGCAACTAATAATTTAACTTCTTCTTTTCCTATCCTTACTCCTTTTGCTTCTCTCTCTTGTCTAATTGCTCTGGCTAGTATTTCCAGTACTATGTTGAATAGGAGCGGTGACAGGGGACATCCTTGTCTTGTATTTGATTTTAGGGTAAAGGCTTTCAGTTTTTGACCTTTAATATGATGCTGGCTGTTGGGTTGTCATACATGGCTTTTATCATATTGAGTTAAAGACCATCTATTCCAATTTTCTGTAAGGTTTTTATCATGAATAAGTGTTGGACCTTAACAAAAGCTTTTTCTGCATCTATAGAAATGATCATGTGGTTATTATTTTTGGCACTATTAATATGGTAGATTACATTTATTGAGTTGTGTATGTTGAACCATCCCTGCATTCCTGAGATGAATCCCACTTGGTCATGGTGTATAATCATCTTGATGATTTGCTGCATTATGTTTACCAAAATTTTATTGAGAATTTTTGCGTCTATGTTCATTAGGGAGATTGGCCTGTATTTCTTTTTTGGTTGGGTCTTTCTCAGATTTTGGTATTAGAGTCATATTTGCTTCCAAGAATGAGTTAGGGAGAATTGTTTCCCTTTCAATTTCAGTGAAGAGTTTGAGGAGTGTCAGCATTAAATCTTCTTTGAATTTCTTGTAGAATTCCACAGTGAATCCATCTGGACCTGGGCTTTTCTTTGTTGGTAGGGATTTAATTACAATTTCAATTTTGTTAATTGAAATTGGGTTATTCAGCAGTTTTACATTTTCTTGACCCAGCTTTGGTAATTCGTATGTTTCTAGGAATCTGTCCATTTCTTCTGTATTATCAAACCTATGAGAGTAGAGGTTTTTCCACAGGGTCTGTAGAGATTTCACCCTTTTCATTCCCTATTGCATGAATTTGAATTTTTTCTTTCCTTTTTTAAATAAGGTTGGCTAGAGACCTGTCAATTTTATTGACAACTTTTGATTTTTGATTCATTGATACTTTGTATTGTTTTCTTAGTCTCTATTACATTGATTTCTGCTCTAACCTTTATAATTTCCTCTCTTCTTTTGGCTTTGGGTTTGACTTGCTCTTCTTTTTCTAGATGTTTGAAGTGTAGCATCAGGTTGTTTATTTGTGTTCGCTCTGTTTTCCTGATGTGGGAGTTCACTGCAGTAAATTTTCCTCTGAGGACTGCTTTCATTGTGTCTCACAGGTTCCAGTAAGATGTGTTTGTATTTTCATTTGCTTGCAAATATTGTTTAATTTCTTCTTTAAATTCCTCTGTGACCCACTGATTGCTCAGGAGTGTATTATTCAATTTCCATGTGTTTGTGGGGTTTTTGCCATTTCTTTTGTCATTAATTTCTAGTTTTATGGCTCTATGATCTGATAACATGCATGGGATAATTTCAATTCTTTTGTATTTACTTAAACATGTTCTGTGGGTTAGTATATGGTCTATTTTAGAGAACGTTCCATCTGCTGCTGAGAAGAATGTATATTCTGATGTTGTTTGGTGGAACACTCTTTATACATCTATTAAGTCCATTTGTTCACAGGTATGATTCAGTTCTGTTATTTCTTTGCTGATTTTCTGTCTAGTTGATCTGTGCCTCTGTGTCAATGACGTGTCAAAATCACCAGTTATAATTGTATTATTGTTTATTTGATTTTTAGTTCTGTTAATATTTGTTTTGTATAGCTGGCTGCTCTGAAATTTGGTGCATATATATCTAAGATTGTTATCTCTTCCTCTTGAAATTTTCCCTAACTAGTATGTAGTGGCTTTCTTTTTCTCTTTTGATCATTCTTGGTTTGAAGTTCACATTGTCTGCAAGCAGAATAGCTACCCCTGCTTTTCTTGGGAGGGATCCTGTTGGAGTATTGTTTTCCATCCTTTGACTTTCAGTCTAAGAGTTTCCTTTTGGGTTGGATGGGTTTCCTGTATACAGCATATGGTTGGATGTTGTTTCTTGATCCATTCTGACAGTCTGTTTCTTTTAATTGGTGAATTGAGGCCATTTGCATTAATGGTTATAACTGATATATATTGGTTTACTTTTGACATATCTTTCTGCTGTTGATTTTTTACATTTCTGCTCTGTTTGTTTACCTTGCTTAATGGTTTTTTCCTATGTCTGTCTAAAATGTCTTTCAGTATTCTTTGCAGGGTTGGTTTGGTGGTCATGAAGTTCTTCAGCTGTTCTTCATCATGGAAGTATCTTATTTCTCCATCCATTTTGAAGGGCAGTTTTACAGGGTATATCAGTCTGGGTTGGAAGTAGTTTTCCTTTAGGACCTGAAATACTTCACTCCATGCTCTTGTTGACTTCATTGCTTGTGTTGAGAAGTCTGCTGTGATTCTGATAGGCCTTCCTTTATAGGTGATCTGTCTCTTCTCTCTAGCAGCTTTTAATATTCTGTTCTTATGTTGGATTTCTGGTATGTTGATTATTATATGTCTGGGTGTAGTTTTATTTTGGTTATGGTTATTTGGAGTTCTGTATGCTTCACTGATCTGTTATGTCAGTTTCTATTCTCATGTTTGGGAAATTTTCAGCTATTATTTCTGTAAATAGCCTCTTGATATCATTTGTATTGTCACCTTCCTTTTCATTTATACCTATCAATCTTATGTTGTTTTCTTTACATCATCTTGCAGTTGTTGAATTGTTATTTCTTGGATCCTTGTTATTTTTATTTTTGTTTATTTATTTATTTATTTTGGTGGGGTACTGGGGAGCGAACTCAGGACCTTGCGCTTGTCAGGTAGGTGCTTAAGCCACTGAGCTAAATCTCCAGCCCTCCATGTTATTTTTTTCCTTTCCTGTTCACTAGCTGCTATCTTGTCTTTGAGGTCTGAAATTCTATCTTTACTTTCATTGAGGCAGTTTTGCCAACTTTCGATGGAATTTTTGATTTCCTGTATATCTCTTTGAATCTGCTTCATGCATTCTGTTTGATTCTTATATTCTTCATTCAGAGTTTCCATCTTTTTGCATTGTTCTTCTAATTTTTTAACCATGTCTTCTTTAAATGTGTTTAGCATTTCTTTCCCACTGTACATTTATCATTTCTTTTACTTGGGAGGCTATTTCTGATTTGAGTTCTTTTATACTTTCCTGGAGTTGTTTCTTTCCTTCAGTTGATATCATTTCAGGCATTTCAGGTGTATGGCTTATATTTTCTTCTGTGTCCATGTCTCCTAGCTTTTTTTGGGTTAGGCTAGAAGTTTGAGATTGCATTTTGTTCTTTTGTTTTGTCATTTTCCTATATTTCCAGGTTTCAAGTGATGTTTCAAGGCTTCCCCCATGCACTGAGAATCACCTGACCCACTTTTGGCTCCTGGGGCAGACAGCAGGCAAAAATTAGCCACTTGGAGTTCGCTGGGCATGGGCCAGTTAGGCTCTGGGGGACTCCTGTGCCACCTCCTGTGATTTCAGGCATGGGGCATGGTCTTACCACCTGGGAGTGACATTCCAAGGCTTCCCTGTGTGCTGGGTTTCAACCCGTGCACACTCTGGGCCCAGGACTCCATCCTGTGTTTCTTTACCCTGCTTTAGTTTTCACTGTGCACTTAATGTTTCCTGACATTCTCTCATTCACTCATTCATTCATTCACTCATTCATTAACTTTCATATGTATCTCTGTATTAGTGCCCTACAGTATTATTGCCACAGAGAATGACGGAGAGACACCTGCTTCAGCTCTGAACCTGACAAGTGAATGACTCTCAGGTCAACTCATAGAAATCCTGCCAGGTCCAAAGGGGGTGCCCCTGGCTGGAAGAAGCCTTGATGGTGGGGTTCTGCCCTTGTTCCTAAGAAGGAGAGAAGCATCCATGGAGGCTGAAGAGATGCCCCTTCCTGAGCGCCTTCCCATCTCTAAATGGGGCACTCTGGAATCCCAGCACGGCAGTGGAGTTTATTCTGGATGCAGGTGTCCAGCCACGCAGAGAATTAGGAGAGACAGATTTTTCCTGGGGATCCGTTCAAGCCAGCACATACCCCCCCTTCCCTGACTGCCTGTCAGTGTCCTGAGTGCCTGCACCCCCAAGTGGATAATGCACTGTATTTTGTTTCTTATTACCATCCATTCAGGCTGTCATTGTTGCTTGTCTTGACTTTTTAAAATGTGAAACTTTCATTGTATGACTTTGACACAGGTGCACACGAGACCTTCAGGTGTTCTCTGTTTGAGTTTTGCACTGTGCACTGTAACTGATCCCCTCAGCCCATCCATGCAGGTGGTAAAGCATTGTTCGCTTTTCATGGGAAAGGCCTCGAGGCATCCAGGTGGCAGCTGGGGCCTTGTTCATGGGGGACCATGTCTGCTGCAAGACCTTTTGCTGCCTTCCAGGGTAAAGGGAGACAGCTGCTCTGAAGACAAGAAGAGGAGGAGGCTGGATCTATGCACAGTGAGAAAACCTGCTTGCTTTGTACTCTTGGGATATGAATTCAGTGAGGTCTCTCTCATTTTCTCTCCAGACCACAACACAAATGCATCAGAGAGTGGGAGAGCCAGTGAGAGCTTCTCCCCAGGAGCAAAATGAAAAGGGGTATTTTAAAAAACCACATTTTACAAAAAAAAAAAATTCACATTTTAATACAATACACTATTTAAGAAAAAAAAACCCACCAGATCAGGATACTATAGCTGTCTACCTGGCCACCTTAACTCCCCGCTCTGACCTCAGTCCTAGGGCCTGAACCAGGGCTCTGCACTGAGCTGCAGGCCCAGCCTTCTTATTTTTTGTTTTGAGTCCGTGTCTTGCTAAGCTTGAACCTTGGGTCCTCCTGCTTCGGCTTCTCAGAGAGCTGCTGTGGCAGGTGTGCACAACCACCCTGACTAGATTTTGTCTTGATTTAAATTATTAAATATCACATAGTTTCTCTTGTATGAGAAACCCAAGGAATAACTAATTTAAAGAGAAAAAATAAAAGATACATGGCAGGAAATAGACAGGCTTTGTGGAGACAGGCAGGATGCCTGGGGGTGGGGAAGATGGCAGAGGGGTGGTAGGGAAGGGGAAGTGAAAAGGTTGAGGATGCCAAATGTATTTATTATAGATCATAAACAAATACTAATAACATCGTCAACAATTTCTAAGTATCATTTGTCTTTCATTTACTTTCACTAATTCTCCTTGAAGCTACCTCCTACTTTCTAAGCAAGAAGCTTGATGGGTCCCTTGGGGGGAGACATTTCCATGGGGCTATGGTGGGTACCCTTTGTGGGCAAAAGGAAATCAACCTGACTTCCAGGGTTCTGGTTCAGAGGGCAGAGCCCCAGTATTGCTTTGTATCTGGAGGGGTCTCCAGAGCTGCCCCCGGGCTGAGCATGTCTGAGTTCTTCAAAGGAATGAATGCTTCCACAAGCTCCGCCCCCCGGCCCTAGGAAAGGGCTCTATCACTGAGCCACACCCTCGACCGGCTTCCTCCCCACTCATCTCCACCCATCTCTCTGAGTACCGGATGACCGGAAGACCGCACCGCGGCTGGCCCCCTCATGATGATTGGTTCTCTATGGCTGGCTCATTTAATTCACATGGATGCCCATCTTTTGCCTGCTTGGATGTCTGCATGGGGGGTTTCTTAAACACAGTTGCTTTGTATGGTTGGTTCTTTCTGCTCATACACTGTAAAAGATGGATTAATGGCCCCTTCTAAAAAGGTTTTTTTTTTTTAAATAATCCTTGGAACCTATAAATTTGTCATGTTACATGGCAAAGAGAAATTTATTTTTATTATGTCTTTGTGGCACTGCGGACTGAATTTAGGACGTTTACATGGAGCTAAATCACCAGCTCTTCTTTTGTTCATTTTATTTTGAGCCAGGGTCTCACTAAGTCACTCAATTGCCCAGACTTAGCTTGAATTTGTGATCCTCCTGCCTCAGTCTCCCAGAATGCTGGGATTACAGGCATTTGCCAAGTCACCTGACTGGTGAAGAGGAATTTTTAGAGTGCAGATGGAATGAGGGCTGATAATGTGCCAACTTGAAATAAACAGATCAGTCTGGATCTTCTCAGTTGGCTTAATGGGACACTGAAGGCTTTCGAGTAGGTGCTCCAGAAGAATCAGAACCAGAGAGAGGGCATCATAGGAGCACCTGACTGGCTGTCACTGGCTTTCAAGGAGTCACAAGCCAAGGAATGCCTCTAGAAGACAAGGATGTGAGCTCTTCCCAGAACTTCCAGAAACAACTTAGCTCTCCTGGCACCTGGATTTCAGTTCAGTAAGCCATTTTGGACTCTGAGCTCCAGAACTGTAAAATAATAAATTCGTGTTGATTTCAGCCACTACATTCATAGTCATTGGTTACAGCAATGATAAGGAAAGAGCCACACACCTGACCTCTCTGAGCTCCAGGGTGCCAGTGCCCAGGCTCAGTAACTGAGAAGTTGCTAAACCTAGCAATTCTGGCTCACAAGATTTCTCACAGTCCTCGGCCTGAGGTGCTCCATTTCCAAGGTCAGTCCTCAAAGGTCACACATGTGAGCATCTTCCCCCAGGCCCTGAGTCATCCCTGGGTCCACAGTCAGATCCCTCACAGACTCAGAGCACCAGTTGCTCCCTTCCCAGGGAGGAAGAACTCAATGCCAAGAATGGACCATCCTCCTGTAAGCCCTCCTAAGTCACACATGGTCTTACCAAGCCTTCTGACCATTGGTGATGTTGGTCCTTGACAACTTCCCGACTTCCCCAAAGGAGATTACTCTTCATGGTGCTTCCCTGGGACCTGGCTGTCTTTCCAAGGGAAGCCACCTCCAGTAGCTCAGCTTCGTTACACACCTCCATCTTTTTTTTAAAATTTTATTTAAAGAGAGAAAAATAAAACAAGACAAAACAAAACAAAACAGAATAAAGGGTAGCGACAATACAGTATTCCAAGGAAAAAAGGAAAACAACAACAACAAAAAAAAACCTAAGAAATTATTACTTGACAAATTACATACTGACTTCTTGGAAATAGTTGTTCAAATTACAAAGTTAAAACATAAAGTAGACATTCAAACAGTGAGACTGTTAACCCCTGTGCTCAATCTGACAAAAACAGCAATATGGTCATCCATCTTACCCACTCAAATATGCATGCAATTATATCAAAAGGGTAAAATTAAACACATCAAAACAGAGCAAAGTGGATCACAAGAAAGCAATGTAAGAGACAAAAATTTCAAAACTAGACAATCGGAGATATTCACTCTCTATCATATTGACTCTTGTTTTCTTCCAAATAGTTGTCCATATTGTCACATACAGGGAATTCACATGAAACAACCTAGTATGGAATTGATCTGAGCAGGACGAGGAGAGCATTGCAGGTCTTCAAGACCAGACATTAGGGAAGCCAAGAATGGCTGTCTTAGTGTCTCTCATTCTCCTCAAAACAGCTGTCCATACCTTAATGGGTGTTGAACTTAAACAAGGCAAAGCAAGCTAAGATCACTTTGAACAAAAAGTGATAGTTTTGCTGGACTTCACATCATGACATTCTGGAGTCAGCACTGAGTATTGTAGTGTCTCTTTTTCTTCAAAGTAGTTGTTCATTTTAACATGTGTTATATAGTTGGTTCTCGTAAACTGTTTATAAGCTCTACACATGCATGAGTCTCTACATGTATATCTATCATTACTGTATTAGCAGGAAAAACAAAACAAAGCAAGATAAAGCAAAACAATTCCTAGAAAAGCATGAGGCAGAAAAGTCACATAAAACCACAATACAAGGTGATCTACAAGGGTTACCATG